>UELU01129269.1:0-10265 GCA_900490025.1 Megastigmus dorsalis
TATATATATATATATATATAATATTGTGACAAATTCGCGAGCAAATTTCATATTTGCTCGGTAATTCGATGACATGCTCTATCCGACGGTGCGCAGGCTAAGGAAACCGTGAGCAAGATAGCGAGCGTGGCGCTTGTCGCGAGAAAGAGAGAGAGTGATATAGGCAGAGATAGACGGCGCGATGTGGTAATTAGATCGCACCGACAGATCGTATTACGCCACGAAAGAGAGCACTCTGCGAAAATCAAAGCACGCGATTCGTGATTGTGAGTGTGTGTGTGTGTGAACCACCAGTATAGGCATTTCCTGTATTGCATTGGACTGCAGTCAGTGCAATCTTCACTCAACTACTGGAATAGAGAGAGAGAGAAAGCGAACGAGAGCGAGAGAGTGGTCACAAGCATACCAAAGAGTATATCATCTTTGGTTATTTTTAATACAGAATATACTCAATATTAAGAGAATCACGTCGTTATCATTTCTACTAGATAAACCGAATTATTCCCCTTAATACCCGCGATTACCGCCACCTCCGCGGACACAGTAGAAAAGCGATTCTACTGGGCATTAAATCTGAGCAGTAGGACTTGCGAGCATTGCACGGTGCTCGCAAGCAATATTTTTGAACAACGGAAAACGAGACTCTTCAAGAGTCTCGTGTTTGTAAACGAAAGCTGTTGGAGTATGCACAGCGTCAAATCATCGTTCGATTTTGACGCTGCAACGTGTATGCAGGTAGGAGTGAGAATGCAATTACGTTCTCACCGCGATAATAACAACCCCGTTACAATATAATATATCATATCACTGTAAGTATATGTACTTACAATTTATATTTTTAATATAATTAAAGTCATTTATATTAAAGAAATTAATATTAATTAAATATTACTGTTTCTTAGTATATTTAAGAAAATGAATATTATTTCAGAAAAATCCATTTTTCTCTGGAAATCGCAAGTAATCGCAGACTTGCGATGTGTAGATTAAAAGTTGTTATAATACGCTTTAAAAATTTTCAAGGATTGACATAAAGCAGGTTAAATCTTTTAATTGTTGCACTGTTAAACTTTAAATTTAACTTTTATTATTTCAATATAAATATATAAAAGTAAACATGTATTTCTCTTACTAGAAATAATAAAAAGACATTCAATATGTGAGAAAAAGAAAATTTAATGTATGAAGAATATGATAGAATTTTTTTTGGAATTTTTGAAAGTGATATTTAGTCGCAGACATAGAAAATTATAAAGTAAAAAGTCTTGTAAAAAAAAAAAATAAATTTGAAATTGTTAATTAACGCACTTCATAATAGTACTGTGCCTTGTATCAGGCAGTTTTTCACCAATTTATTGTTAGATTCATCTTATAATATACATATATATATATAAACAAGTTTTCAATATTTAATCAGGCAAATGAGATAAAAAATTTTTCGACTTATGCGTGCTATTTACTTCATTCTATCCCAATGTGCGTCTCCGCCTAACAGTCATCTAATTAATACAGAAGAAGAGGAAGATGGCAACTTCTTCGCAAGCATACCACTGTCACTAGCTTCTGCCTATGATGTATGGTCTGAACACCGCTTCTCACTCGATGCTTGGGAGGGCCTCAAACAACAATTTGAAAATATTAACAAGTATTTTCGGGCGCACAGAGAGGATGAGTTGGTGGATCAGCGTATATCGATTCCCGGGTACACCATTAGGTACATGATAAGCTACTCTGATAGTGTTTGAGTTAATACCAGATGGCGAAGAGGAAGCTGATGACGTTGAATCACGCAAAGCACAGAGATCGCATTCTTCAAAGGTCAGCCACACACATCTAAATATCATATTTCTCGTGCGTCAGGCATTCAGCTCAGCTACTAAGCGCAGCTGATTGTTTCACCCGCTGATCTGTCATTACTCGACGGACTCCTGACACACTTATCTTTACCACCTCTCTGGATTTTCGGCAGAAACCGAGGTATCCTGCCTGATCCAGAGAGACACATTAATCAGTCCATCTTAAGCTTCAATCACAGACAGATCAAGCCGATTGAGCCGATCACAGTCAGAGTCCCTCGAGTATACACGTCAAGTATACGCGATCTCTCTCTGGTAGTCATTAATAAACGATTAACGTTTAAACTAAACGACTCTGGCTCAAAATTTTAACTCAACCTCACAATAAACAATTGGATACTGAAGCTATCTAATTGAGACGGTAACCGTACCACATAAATTATATATATATATAATTTAAATAATAATTATTTACGTGCCTTCTGGATGTAACAAGAAGTTAAAAGCGCTTAATCCATGTATAGAATATAGAATAAAATATTTGTTAAGGATATCAAAAGGGATTAATTGTATATTAGATTTACGTGTAAATTATGCTAGAGATAAAATACAGAATGATGAAAATTCACAATAAACTTATTTTAGTAGCGGCAACGTAGAGAATGCGTTACGATCTATCGATGATAGTCTTGTAAATAATTTAGAGAATTCCTTAAAGGAACTTAATGTACATATGGCAACCGAAGACATATATATCATCGTGTATGAATTTGCTAACTTATACTTTCGGTCTCTGGCTCCATTCCTAATGAACCTGTAAATAAATAACAATAATAATGGTAATAAATGTTGTTAAAAATATTTATCAATCTTTTTTTTGACTACTTACCTTGTACTTCCCCCACCTATCCAATCTTCCGTCACACTCACTTAATCATTATATATTTGGAATTATTTATCAGTATAATAAATTTATCTTGAATTCATATATTAATAATAATTGCTTTTCTATATAAGCTCAATTTACTTACGCTAGTAGTAGTAATAATAATAACGATAGTAGTTGCTATGCTACATTTTGCAAACTTGCAAAAATATGTAGTTTTAGTGGGTGAGGGGAAGATGGTGGCGAGGGCTAGCTGCAGTTATCATGATAGTGATAGTAGTAACTGTTGCTATGCTGAATTTAGCAAACTTGCAAAATATGTAGTTGTAGTGCCTAGCTACAGGCCTAGCTACAGACTTCATCGTATCAGTCTCTATGCAGCCGATACCGTGGGAACATCACGACTTGGGTAGCTAAATCTCTCTCTCTCTCTCTCTCTTTTGGCATGTTCATGTGCGTGCGTGCTTGCGTGCGCGTATGAGAATGCGTGTGTGCGTGTGTGGCACTATGGCTCGTAAACAAAAACCTGTCCTTGTCAGAGGTTAATGACCTTGCCTCAAGGTCAAGTTTGTTTTGACGGGTCATAGTGCCACTAAAATTACTTTTATTATTTTGAGAGCTTTTATTATTTTAGATGAATATTAATCAGTTCGTTAATATAGCTAACTAATTTAAAATTTGAAAATAAAAAATTATGTGTCCTCCATATAATTATTTTTTATAAAATAATTTAGAATATATTTGTACAATTTAGAATATATTTAAGTTAAATTAAAATAGAATTATAATTTTTAATAGAATATAATTTTCAGAAGTCTAATTAAAATATTAAGTTCATAAAATAAGCGACTTAATTAAGGTTCAAAAGAAGTAATAAATTAACGAATAAAATAGACGCATTGTGAGCGAGAAAAACACAATGAGAGCGCCAGATGTGCGAATCAAACGCACGTACACACACACACACACACCAGCTTGCGTTAATCAAAAGCACACAAGCGAGAGTGCCTCACACCAACGTGAAATCGAGGTAAGAGGGAAATCAGCAGATTCACACTACATAAACAGGGCCAAGAAATCATAAGGCACTCTTGTACCCGCTCTCTCCGAGAAATAAACTCCTCAATCTTAAATCAAATTCAAAATCATTTCGCTCTCCTTCCTACCTCAAAGCTCTCTGGACAGGTTGTTCGCTTATTGCAAGTAGCAACGAACTCGTGAGAGTACAAACTAAGATTGTGTTTTTTCGCGGTTAGCTTGGAGAACATTGTGTTCTCCAGCGAACCCATTGTGCTTGTGAGATCACTGTACTCAAGCAAGTTTTAAAGGCATTGCACTTTCTTGGTAAACCTCGAGTACAGATGATAAGAAAATAACCCCTTCACGACCCATTGTGCGGCCGTGAAGCGATTTATTAACTATAAGTTAATTTTAAACAGTCTCTCGCTGCTAACCGAGAAAGCATTGCGCTTGCTCAGTGAACCAGCTGCGCTTTATTCAGCTTCTCACGAATAATGAGGAAAGGCATTACACTTTTTTACCAAACCTCGTGAGGAGAGAGCAACATATTTGTCTACTGTCTAATACGCGGCAGTAGATAGATTGTATTCATTATAAGTATTAAATATAAGTATCCTTTACAATAGATGTTGTAGCTAATCTAAAGGGCATTGCGCCTTTTAGATAAACCCGCTGCATTTTAAACGCACCAATTAGCAAGAGGGATTAACATTGAGTTATCCCTCGAACCTAATTGAGTGAGACGCAACAGATTTTCCCGCTGCCCATTGCGCGGTAGCGGGTAAAATAAAGCAGCTGCGACACCCAGTCTGACCCATCCTTCCTCAATCCACTGGGACCAGTACTCACTCTGATGGTGACAAAGCCCGCTTCGACTTTTCCTGTCAACTATTCGCCCATGACGCGGGGAATGGAAATGCCAAAAAGGGAAATTTAATAGTATCAGGGTGACGACGGACAGAGACCAGTGCGCGTCTCTATTACATCTCCTTTGCCCTGATACCTTCGGGAGGGATAAACCTTAGTAAAACTGATTTTTTGAACGTGAGCTGGGTCCAGCACAAGAACTACGATATTTTTTAGAGTTTCCTGAGGAAAATCTCTCAAAGATAGAGAGAGTAATGCTAGTATGTTAAAAGTTTTGCATAACGTGTAACCCATATTATATAGATAGTATCGTACTAAAAAATTAAAGCGTAATTCCTCGAAAATATCAAAAAAGTCCTATCTGGAAAATAGCTATTTCGATGTAAAAAAAACTGATATTTCGATCTAGAGTATTAAAAAAAATATTAAAAATAGACTTTTCGATATATAACACGTTTTATGTTTTTTCAAGGTTAAAACGAGAAAATTATTAAAAGCTAATGTCACTAAAGAAAGCTGAGGAAAAAATACATAGAAAACCTATACGAACTTTTATCGATAGATGCATTTTCATACCGCTGGAACGCGTGAAAAGGTGAAGTTTTGGGCGGCCGCTTACCTGCCTGGGAGATTTGGCACGAAACGCCCCATATGTCTCTTATGGAGATGTACAATAGGAATACCTGAAGCAATTAATATAGTAAAAATACCTTCCTTTTTATGTAAAGCGACAGACTGTCGCTTTACATAAAGGAGCACTATTTAATTGTTCAAACTGTTACAACTTCTGTATTATTGTTTACAATATTTCTTCTGTCACTTCTTCTTCCTACTCAAAGTTTCCTTCCCATTAAGATTTCCCAGTTTACCTCGACTATATTTGATGCTGTGAAAGTGAAAAATAGGATTATTATCAATTTCAGTATTTCATTTTCAGCATCAGAAAAGCTTCTGCTGTAGTCGCTGTAAGGAAAATGTAAATTTATCAGAAGGTGCACAGCTAGAACTTGAACTTAAAATAATTGTTACCTGTACAGTATATCAACTAATGTGTATGGAAAAATGTAACAAATCTATCGTTCAGAGACTTGTTCGTGTTCAAAATAGATTTTATAGCACTGCGTGGCATAAATCCGCACTTATGTCACGCCTATCCGTGACCTAAGTAGTCCATGATGGCACCGTGCTTATCTAATATACGCCGTGACGTAAAGTGCTACTTAGGCCACTAGTATCGTAATATACTATTATAATATTGCAGCTAATTTCAATGATAGATAAACCAGGCTTCGAAAACTTATAAAGAAGTTTTGCATTATTAGGAGGCAGTCTGCTATCGAGTGGATAAGGGGACAAGTGATGACAAGAGAGTTTTCCATTATATTTGATCATAAGACAAAGCCAGTATTTTGGAGACAAGAAAAGAAAGAAGAGTTCAACAACAGTTACTTGAAGGATCATATAATATATCTGTATCACAGTAAAAAATCAACTAACTCCCATACATGAGGTTATTAATACCATATGTCCGGATGAAAAATATAAATGCTTTCTGCTTATAAGGTAAAAATATAAGTATTTCTAATGTAGAGCAGAAGATAATTATTTATTATCAAATTTTTCTGATAACAACTTTTATTTATTACACATATTTTGTAGTGATACAGTTCATCGGAGGAGTCTGAAGTATTATATTGTTCATCGATGATCCAGGAATATGATAAAAAAGTTTACAAAGAATTATCTGAAGGTTAATTTTATTTTTTATTATTCTAATTTTACCAAACTTTAAAGTTGATTTTTGCCCAATGTTATTTTTCTTATTTTCCGGGTCTTTACCGTATGGCTCCAAAGTCAAATCTTCATGGATTTAGATGTATTTTTTTTTAAATTAAAGGGATTTTAATACACAAAGGAGTAAGGGTCATATATTTTAAGAAAAGACCAAAAAAAAATTTTGGACCAAAATATTGAATAAAATATGAAAAAAATAAAAATGAGTAAAAAAGTGAAATATGAATAAAAAATATATATAATTTACTTTCCATCACACTTATTCCTTTGAGTATTGAAATACCTTCGATTTAAAAAAAAGTACATGCCAATCCATCAAGATTTGACTTCGGAACCATACAGTAACCTTATTTTGGGACCAAGATACTCTACTGCACGGATCTAACAATTGGGTTGGTATAATTAAGTCTAGTTAGTTTTAAAATACGGGTATAAGTACCACCTTTTAGTAAAAAAAATCCTTTTCAAATTAACTAATGAAGATAAAATGTTAATAACAAATTATGTATGTTTCTTTTACAGGTTTAACACCAACTTGTCCCCTTAAGGTTTATAGGTTCTCGTTATAAGGTTTTATATATTGTACTTTTATTTTAGGATTTTTGCAAATATGACGTACTAGAGTAATTCTGAACTCAATTCTTTGAAAATTATAGAAATTACTTGAACATTATGTCTAAAATAACTTATCTGCTATGCATTCCCTTCCTCTACAAAACTGTTATAAACCAATGTCATTAATTAAACAAATGATAAATAGTGATATATTCAATCTCTCTTGTTACGTGTGTAGTTTGATATTCGGAGGTTGGTTATCGAGAGGTTGAAATGATAAAAGATCGGTGATTATGTTAAAGTTAATGTAATAAGATGATGAATTTATTATTCCTTAGTTATTCACAATGATAAAATGAATCTATTGTAACGGGGGTTTTCCGGGGTTAATCCAGCAGCTGGTTACTTACCCCGGGCCATACCGAGTACGTCCGACGGCAACTCCAACCACGAGTTGCCGCGACCTGCTACAACGTGAGAGCTCCGTGCTCTCACTTTTCTCGTTCTCAGTGTGCTCGTGTACGTGTGTTCCCTCACACACGCACTGCCGGCTCTCTTTGCCGGGCTGATTGCTGCAAGTCCCGCGGAGAGTGGCGGTAATCGGGGCTCGGACACGGTTAATAAGTGTAGCGAAGAAAATGCAGAACGAATCAAATAATATTAAGACATTTATTCGTCTGACAAAATAACTGTATTGACAATAATATTCCGGTGAATATTATATTCAGCCCAGCGCGTGTATAGCTTGGCTATACTCGGAGACTAGCTGTGCCTCCGACGTAAACACACCGGCGTGTGTTTACTCGCGCGACCTGTCAAGTTCACGCAGTGCTGTGCCGGCGCACAGCGACTGCTCTCGCAACCGTGCGAGTATGAGAGAGAGAAAGAGAGAGAAAGATGATATGAATGAGCGTTCGGAATTCGTGTCCGAACGCCCGTACAATTCTACTTTAATTACCGTACGCGTAATAAATCGCAACTTACTTGGGGCAAGGAGCGTTCCTAAGTGAATCTCCGTGCTCCTATCATTCCTCTGTGAGCGCCGGCCGGACCACTCACCCGCAACAAATCTCAGTGACGAGGGGGATCGCTCGCCCCTCCGCACGCCGCTGATGGTGAGGTACTCCGGGGAACAATGTTCCTCCCCGGACACGCTGCGCTGAGCTCTGGTGCACCACGTCTCTACGGACTCTACAAAACTCTACGGCAAAACTTTAATTCCCGAAACCACTGGAAAGAACGCGCTGTCGCACGAACACGTCTGCTTTCTTCCGTCGTTACGGCCTCTCTTCCGAGCTTTTTCGGGGCTGACGCGATTCTGCCGATCGCGCCATATCTCTTTCTCGCTCGCTCTCATGGTTGGGTATGGGAGCACCACCGGTAGGTGCTTCCCTCCCTCGCACGCGGCAATAAGACTAATTAGTCGCGCTCGTGCTGTCGTTGCTCGCGAAGACGCGAATTATTCTAACCCTGAATAATTACGCGTCACACTATCGATCATCAAAGAATATACTGCAAAATTTTCTTTATTACTACTATTTTGCGGCGTTTGGAGGGCTTATCAACGTATACCTTCCTCTTCAGGCTGACTAAACAGTCAAAATAAAACAAAGACATAAAAATACAAAATTCACACTTCACGCAGCTACTTTACAGACATTAAAACAAACCTTGAGACTTATAAACTATTGCATCATATGCAATCACAAATTCTATTAGAGCAAACCTTTAAGAAAAATCAAAACTTTTATGACTGAAAACAAAATAAACAAGGAAATTAGTAATCTTTAATTTTTTTTTCAAGAGCTTAAAATCGCGCAAATCACTTGCTTTATCTTATGCCACCATGTTCCTCACTCATTATTTAATAATAAAAAATTATACAATTAAATAAAACTATTGAAATCGGTGCTTATGTTCAAGTGTCTCAGAGAGTCGTTATATACTGATAATTACCACAATATAAGAGAGGGAGAAAGCCTTCTAAAATCGTGACGAAATTTAAATGGGAGGGAGAATAATAAATTGTCGTTAAATTTTAATTTTGAAAAAAGAAGAAGAAAGAAAACTCAATCATCGCGGGAGGAAAGCAGAGTCCATATCGCGCTAAATGGTACTAGTGTACCATGCGAGGTGAAGAGGTAGCAGCGCACCACAGCAGAAGCAGCTATACGAGAGTTGTCTCTCGCGAGCTACGGTACCGCGCGCGTGCCACCTTCTCAGCGCGCATAGTCCCCTGGTAGGCAGGCCGAAGATGGTCGACATTAGACCTCTTACGGCTCCACCCACCATCATTATAATTAATGTAACCTACTGATCTTCATATTTAGTGGATACTTCCCATCCGGCGACGGTGAGAATATTTATCAAGATTTTAACATGTAATGAATGGAAAACTATGGAAACTATGAAAAATTAAGACTATTTTTTAATTAACTTTAAAGTAGGTTTATATACATTTTTTTTTTAATTTGTATCTTCGATTCTGTTTAATGTGTTATTATAATAAAAAATATTCATCATTTCGAAAAACTCTCTCTTACATTTGCCGATTTCTCTATCGATGATTTCAACATTGTCAAAGTCTATTTGGTGTTTAGTTTAATAGACATGTTGAACCAACGCTGATTTTTCAGAGATGATTTTTACATCACGTTTGTGCTCGTCTCTACGTTTTCTCAATTTTCGTTTGGACATACCTATATAAATACATTCGCAGTCGCTGCAGTTAATCTTATATACGATATTACTAGTATCTAATGGATCTAAAGTGTATTTGCCTAGTTTAATAATACTATTGAGTTTATCTAGAGTCTTATTAATATTCATTAAACGAAGCAAATGAATACGAATTATTATAACTTCTAATTTTTAAAAATTTTTTAAAAAAAAATAAATTAGATTTATCGTGTGATCCGTTAAACATTGAGCGTAAATATTCAGGAAAGTCTGGCATATTTTCTAACTCAACAGCGCCATGACTGCAACAATCGTTAAATGAATTACCTCTGTTAATAGTTTTTTCATCTATAAAATGCTTTGCATTACAATGCATGCATAAAATATTCACTTCACCTAAATAATCTTCATTATAATTATTATCTTGATTACCCAAATTATTATTTATTAATCTGTACCGTGTCTGAAAATTTCTTTCTTGTCGACGACGTTGAAATTCAACTTCTTCTTCATTAGAGCGTTCTGCGTTACTTAATCTTTCCCTGTATCTTCTACTATTATTTGCAATCCTAACACGCTCTTGTGCAGTACTTATAACTACATTAGCATCATTTCTATTGCGTAGCCGTTCTCTATAAAGTCTATTTTTTTTGCATTCCTAGATCTTA
>UELU01129283.1:0-11842 GCA_900490025.1 Megastigmus dorsalis
ATTTATACCGTTGAATAGAAAATTTTTCCCGCTTTCAATTTCTGTAATAAAGAAGGGGGTTTCCAATTAAAAAAACTTGACTTGACCTTCAAATGACCCTGAAGATCAAACCCAACCCAAGGTCAAACTCAAGGGCACCATCGGATGCACCGTTTGATTTTCGGAAACTTTAGTATCTGAAGTTTTTTTCTAGCACCCCTAGTTTCCGAGTTATGGGCTGCTGAATATCAATTTCAGCTTATTCAAAGATCTGACCTTCAAATGACCTTTGGGCTACATTTGATCCCTATGTTATTTATACCGTTGAATAGAAATTTTTTTCCGCTTTCCGTTTCTGTAATAAAAAGGCGGGGTTCCCATTGAAAAAATTCGACATGACCTTCAAATGACCCTGAAGGTCAAATCCAAGGTCAAATTCAAGGTCACGTTCGCATGCGCCGTTTGATTTGCGGAAACTTTTGTATTTAAAGTTTTTTTCTAGCGCCACTAGTTTCCGAGATTTTCAGGTATGTCCATACTTTTGGGACACCCTGTATATATGTTTAAAGTGCTGTATGATGACTGTTATTATTGCTATCTATATTACAACATCCTATTAAATAATTATAGTTAAGAAACTATTTGCCTTTATAAAATAAAATTAAATGACATTTCTTTATGTTGACTGAGAGACCGTTAATTCGAGATGTTAAATGCGTTCATGGGAGAACTAGCCAAGCGCAGTTCCCAACTCTTGGATTTGAAAAGATTCGCCAAGTAGCTTTAGAAAATTAACTTGCTCTGCTTGGCCTGATTAGTCTTCGCGCTTATTTTCCTTTTCTGGAGATGAGTTCTTTGAAAATCTGGATTTCGAGGTTTGACTATCAGTACTTTTCCCGTCGACGCTGCTTCAACTTGCCCCGTGAGCGACGTGTGACGTGCTTTTAGAGCGACACTTTACGCTCGTATCGCGCTCATATAGCTGAAGCTTCTCTTTTCTCGTCTGTGGTAAGACGCACCTCGAAGGTCACGCTTAATATAAACATTTTTGTGAGCTTTTTTGATGCGGCGTTCCTCTCAGGTAACGCTCAACGCTGCCTTTTTGTCCTTTAGACTGTCTAGGTCTCTACCTTGATTTTTGTTTGCAACTTCTTTCTTTTGCGTGAGAAGGCGTCTCTGCTTTTTGAGAACTTATACATGTTTGATTTTACGAGATCTTTGAGAGTGATATTCTTTATACCTTGGTTCACATTGGCGTGGTTGTGGCGAGCCACGATCGCGAGAGCTGTCATGGCGTGGCCGGTGAAGGCGTTTACCTATCGCACCTGAGACCATGATTTCTAATCGAACACTTGCAAACTGCGAAGCGAATTTTTTACGTGTATTCCAGAACGCATAGCAAAACTTATTGACGATCTAACGCGGGAGCGACAAACAGTAGACGACGTCACAGGTACAGGACGCCATCGCATTGAAATACTGTGACAGAACGCACGACGAATAACGTTACTACAGTCGATCTAGAGGACGAGGCAGAGAATTACAATTAATATAGAATGGTATTTTCTTCACGGCACAGTTAAGATGGTAAATCGCGCTTCGAAGCCGGTATTATAGAATCTTAAACGGATTCTTCTAATCTCTAGAAATAGTAAAAATTAATATCGCAATATTACCTCATGACTATATGAATACCAGCAATAAGTATAATTTAACTTTTACATATGAATATGAATATATGTTATATAAAAAGAAGCTTGTTATAAAATCTTAATTGTCAGAAACGTTCATTACAAAATAATTTAATTCTTGAAATAGTTAAGTAGATAGATTGCTTTTTTATATTACTGATATTTATAAACTTTGATGGATGGTAAATAATTTTTATACAATTAATTGTTTTGTACAGAATGCCTGATAGAAATTTAAAAAAGTGTGGCCTTAAAAATTATTAAATTAACCAAAATCAATTACTTATTTTTATTTTGACCACAATAGATTATTATTAATTAACGCCATAGATTTTCTCTATATCTACATGTTGTTTATGCAAATAAAAATTGTATCATAATAATTACCGCATGCTTATCTCGCCGTAATGTTTCCCTTGACAATTCACATGTTCCAAGTTCAGCTTCAAGTTTGTGTATTTTGGTTTCTAGCTCTGAACGTTCATCTTCCAGATTGCGAATTTTCATCATCGTTGACTCCATGAGTTCTGATTGACGGTTTGCCGATTCAGCGGTAGAGCTGACTTTTTCTCTTAAGCTTTGAATTTTCTAAGAGGGTACAAAACGCATAAAGGTATACATTTATCAAATAAATTAAAAGAAAATTTATATAAATTAAATACCAAAATATGATCTTTGTTTTCAGTGAGAATTTCTCGGATGCGATCTTTGATTGCGTTCTCGTGCGATTCAACGAATCTATTTGGCGTGCTAACAAGTATGGCCAGAGATTCTAGAAGGTGCCTCAATTCATTTTGCAATCTTTGTGTTTTTTCTTCTCGATTTTTCAAATCATCTATGAAAAATGTCATAGGCGTTATTTATTTTAATATTTTAATTCAATTTTAAATATTTAATAATGTGAAAATTAAAGCTTAATCCCGCAGATTGGGTATTATCATCAGCATGGTAGCACCGAATGTGGGCACCAAATCTATGTAAACTTTAATTTTTTTGTCATTATAGGTAGTTAAAAAATCTAGAGCTGAAATACCACCTGGATTTTTTTTCATGGAATTCCAGTCGATTTTATTTGGAATCCAGGAATCACCTAGAAAATCCTACTGGAATTCCAGCTGGATTTTTGCAATAGGGCAGTAAGGTATGTTCTACTCATAGATATCATATATTATCATACCAAGTGATATCGTACTGTTTTTTATATTCAATGCTTCACCTGAGAACATGGGATTATTGTGTTAAGTTCCTAGGGTTTGGTAATTTATTTTTTAATTAATATAGTTCAAAATATAACGCAGAAAATATTTTTTCACGATAAATTCCTATACTGGAGACTACCAGTTTATAAGGTGCAAAAACCTGTGCTTTATTTAGTCTATTTTGTATTTAATTGAATCAAAAATATATCAATCAGAGAATCTTTTTTTATGTTAAAATAATGTATTCGAAAGCATCGAGTTATTGGGTTCATAGTTTTTGTTTTATCTAATTGAATTTAAAATATGTCCGACCGAAAATCTTTTCTAGCGATAAACGGCTTTACCATCAGGATATTAGGTGCAAAAACCTCGAGTATAATTAATTTATTTTTTAATTAATTGAATCTAAAATACAGGGTTAAAATAAACTGTTTGCGCGATAAAATGTTGTACTTGAGAGCATCGGGTTGTTGGATATAAAAACCTAGTATTCAATAAATTTATTTTTTTATTAATTCAATCTAAAAATCAATGTTCAGAAAATCTTGTTTTTTTGACATTAAAGTACTGTACTTGAGGCATGACTTAAACGGATTGTGTAATCATCTTTGTAATCTTCAACGCTTTGAAGCACACATTTTTCTAATGACTGATTTTTCTTACGGTTTCGGGGTGACTGCTTACAAAGACAGTGTCATATTTTCAAAATTCAAGATGGCAGATCCAATACGGATCAACGAATTTAGTAACGTAACGTTAATCCTGGTGCAAATTGGTATGCAGTGGTAATGGTATTTTGCATAAAAGTTTTCTGAAACATTAAAGGTTCCGTGGATTTTGCCATATTATATACTTTTCTTCCAAAAATAATTTTAGAAATTTATTGAATTTTTTTTCATAACATGTTTAATGTTTAATTACACATAGTATTATGCTCATATTACTATTTATTATGCTATTAAGTATTCAATACTGTCATGTTCTACAGACAATAATTCATTAAAAAAAGTTTACCTTAGGTTTAGTTTACACCGCCCTTTAATTGATTTTTTTTAATAATGAAATACTGATTACCCACAAAAAAGTGAATAATCCGAAAAATAAAACCAGCATGTTCAGAACCTCAGAATCAGTCATTCTAGTCACACTTTTGAGATATCTTAAATTACAGGAATTACAGGATTACAAGAAGTTTGGGATATCATGAAACACAAAGTTAATGATCTTATTAATTAAAGCGCATCTTATCTCCAGTATCCGGTTCTCCGGTGTCTAATTTCAAGGTTCATATCTTTTTCATTTTTAGTGCATAAATGCAAATACACAAAACATAGGTCTCGCTAGATGTTATTTGGAGTAGACTATGTTTCGCCGATCGAGAAATCACACTGACACCTGGTCATCGTCTTCAGGAAATGACAGCTATTTTAGGAAATTATTATAAAACATCTGATGCTTCTCTCTGTAGATGATGTCTCGCCTATCTGAGAGTGACCTGATACATGGATATCGTCTTCACGAAGTAACGGTTATTTTAGACGATTCTATTTTGGTGTACCCAATAGCCTATGAAATCTACGGTACAAAAATCATAAGAAATATCTATTTATCTCAAATGATTTTCTATAATTAATTTCATATTAATATCGACTAAAAAGTTAATAACTCTTTTCTTTCCAAGGCACCCGTTATCCACAAAAATTTAATTAAGCCATTTTTTTCTAGATTTAACAATGTACCAAATCTCGTTACAATTCGATCGTTAATTCTTTTATCGATAGAATTAAAATTTCCCTATAATCAAACGATAAAATTGTGGTATGTGAATATACAGAAGTCGAAAAGTGTATATTGAGATCAGTTTTTTCTCGTTCGTTCAAGAGACCTTACAAGATCAGTGTTAGTTATGAAAATTCAGTTTGCAGTATTATTCGTTTTGTTGGTGATTGTAGATGTTCTACCAATAGATAAGAAACATAAATTTAATGTAGTATGAATCTAAATATTACTTCTTTTATTTTAATGGACTAACAGTGAAAGAAAGTGGCCACTAACGAATACTTTCATTTAGAGTATAAAAAGTCTATAAATGCTAAAAAACCACGAAAATTAAATAGAAGCTTTTGAAATTTTTCCAGTATAATGATTTAAGCATGAGAAATGTTATTTTGAAACGAATCGCTGCAAATAGTAAAAATTGTTTAATAGAGAAAAGTTTGTTTTTTGTGCTCTACATCTTTTATATTTAACACTTTTGTGAGAAATTAATATATTCGATGTTAAAGCCGAAAAACAGTTTTTTTAGCATTTTCCACCGTTTTACCACTGTTATCTTGAAAGGAATTGATATAAGAGAAAAGTGTTTAATAGAAAAAAGATGTTTTTTTTAGTTCTTGCACTTCGCCTTTTTATACTGAACGAAAATTTTTTTAGGTGTGCCATTTCGAAGCCTTTCGATAGATATGGCCAAAAAATAGGAAGTTTCTTTTCTACAATATAATGGGTTGGGTTAATCCTCAAAGTTTCGGCCCGATCCGTCATAACTTCATGGAGTAAATCGGTTCACAAAATAGTTTGACACTTTTTGCGATGACGAAAATATAAGGCACTATCGTGTACCGCTCGTGCCTAATAATTTTCAATGCAGTTTTTTTTTAATTTTCCCGCTAACACTTAAATAGATCTTTTCATTTATAGACTTTTTATACTCTAAATGAAAGTATCCGTTAGTCATAGCCACTTTCTTTCACTGTTAGTCCATTAAAATAAAAGAATGTACAGAATAAAGTTGTATCGCGGGCATTAAAAGTAATATTTAGATTCATACTACATTAAATTTATGTTTCTTATCTATTGGTAGAATATCTACAATCACCAACAAAACGAATAATACTGCAAACTGAATTTTCATAACTAACACTGATCTTGTAAGGTCTCTTGAACGAACGAGAAAAAACTGATCTCAATATACACTTTTCGACTTCTTTTATATTCACATACCACAATTTTATCGTTTGATTATAAGGAAATTTTAATTCTATCGATAAAAGAATTAACGATCGAATTGTAACGAGATTTGGTACATTGTTAAATCTAGAAAAAAAATGGCTTAATTAAATTTTTGTGGATAACGGGTGCCTTGGAAAGAAAAGAGTTATTAACTTTTTAGTACCGTTTTTATTACCAAAACATTGTCTAGATAATTAATTTTCTGTAGACCGCGGTCCGCCAAGTATATTCATAGTTATTTTTAACATTAAAGATATTTTATAAAATTGGGAACAATAAATTATTAATTATTAATTATTAATTATTTTTTTAATTTAATTTAAACTAACAAGTAAAGTAATAATTACGTAATATTATTTATAAAAAAAGAGTACTTTACAATACTTCTGAATTGATATCGCAACTTTCTTAAGTGTAAATTGGCCATTAGAAATTGGAAAATTTATCTGAATAAATAAAAAAAATGGTAAAATGTATATGCACTAATTTATTGAATGTGTTTAAACAAACAATTAAAAATTGTGCTAGGACATTTTATGCAAATAAGCAGAAGGGAGTGGAAGAATACATTCATATTTGCCAAGATTATACCTGTTTAAAGGTAGGTTTTAGGGTTAGTTCATATATACAGAAATTTTGCTAGTAACACATTTAATTATACATACGAACGAAAATATTTTTATATATATAAATACACGTACATGAACACATACACGGTGTAAATGTTTTAATTAGTTTCAATTAGTTAATAGTAATGTTTTCTTACATGTATTAAGATTTTTTGTAAAATATAATATTATGGTTTCTTTTCGGTCTGCAGTAAAATTATTAGTAATTGATATCCTAGTAAATTAAATAAGAGCAATAACATAAATATTTTCCATGACATTGTGCCAATAAAACAGTTGCCATGACATCTTACAAAAAGTAATAATTTTAAATAGAATATTGTAAAATAAAAACACCGTAAAAATGAAAATATCATAAAAAATCAATACACCATTATGATAATTACACACCAGAAAGGTACTTAACCTCCAGGCGGCCGGGATTTAAGAAAGAGATAAAATAAAACTTTGAAGAACATTTTGCCTACAAATGATCTTCATTGGACCCCACATATGGGTTGACCAAAATGGTGGCCAGATCTGACCCTTCCCGGCCGGGAAGGTTTTGGGAATATAATTTTTTTTTTTTTGAGAATTTTGGCATTTAGTAATATTTTGAGCATTCAATCACTATACAGCGTACATTTGACCTGTACGTAGTTGAAAATACCCTTCAGACATTCTTATTAATGTCGAAAAATTAGGGATTTCGGCGAACTTTTCGAAAACCAGAAAATTTATAATAAATTTTGTATTCGACCTTTCAAGTATCCCTGAATTAGTAATATATTTCCTAATCGTAAAGAAACTGCTTGTACAGTAGGCCTAATGTACAGTTTGATTGTTTTACAATTTTATCGAAATTAGGTCCAGCTCAAAGTTGATTGGATTAGTGGCCATATCTGACTCTTCCCGGCCGCCTGGAGGTTAATAGGTATAGATATGAAACACTACATATACCATTCGACGACGAACGACGAGCGGTAAGATTTTAATATAATAGGAGAAGGAGATGTTTGCAATTGTAGTACTATTTTTACATTAACTTCTTTACAAATTCAATTGTTTTCAAGATGTTCTGTAAATTATTCTGATGTCAGTAATTTATTTTTCAAACTATTGTTTAAATATTTTCCAATCTTTTATTATTTGCAATTTCGTTTTCGCTTTTTATACTGTTAGAATATTTTTTTTCTGCGGATGAAGAATTTTTTTGCGATGCATACACAAAGGATAACTGTGATAAACAGGCTTATGAGGCAGGTGAGCGTATATTGCCACTTCCCCATCAGAAAAATTAAAGTAGTCATAGCGACAAGGAATTCTTGAACAGCAAAAGCATCTGCTTAATCTGCTCACTCAGACATATGGTACTTAGATATTGTACGCGAGGGAGATGCCGATTTCCGTAAGTCTATCTAGGACGTTTTAACATGCATTAATTAAAATATTTATTAATTAAATAAAGTAACCATTGATAAAATAACTTTTCCCATTATTTTAAAAATTAAGTAGATTCTAGTCAGATTCTTCTGCAAGACCGTCATCAGGTAAGGGGTTTTCTGTAAGATATATAACCAGATTCTAAGCACCAGAAAATCTAGCTAAACTCTGACTAGAATCTTATTAAATTTTCTTGCAGGAGTATAGATATACTGATCTCGTTTTTCGGACCATTCTCTTATTTGTGGGGCTTTGTTATTTATTCATTATAATTTTTGTAGAAGTATAAGAACTAAGACGTTGAAATATATTTAAGTATATCATAAAATACAACCTCTTAATTGACAAATCAAAACTTCTTGGGTTGAGATGTTTGATGTTGCATTACCGATATTTCTATTAGCATTAACTAACTTGTCTCGAAGCTCATTCATTTCTCGTTCTGCAACTCTATATTGCATTTCAAGGCATTCTTTTTCCTAAAATCATATAAAGTTTTCTGGAAAGCTTACTTATTTATAAAATATATAGATTACTAAATGTTACAAAGGTAAAGTTAAATGTCACAAAATTTATTATTTTAGTAATTTCTCCAAAAATTATTCGAAAGTATTGCTAAATCAGTTTACAAACTTGTAAGATATACTCTGGTAGAAATGAAACGTGGTAAATGGGTAGTTTCTGAGCATTTGTGTTAAAAATGGCGAGTTTTTAAGTAGTTTATTATCGAGGAAACGGGACAAAAGTGAAACGCTATAACTGTCCAGTTTCTCATTTTTTTTATAGACACACGTGGTACAAAATGCTCTTGTTAAAATGCTCAGTTTCACGGGAAATTACGCTCACAAATATAATCTTTTTTTAAAAAAAGTATGAGTAAAATATTTATTCTCTATTATAATCATTTGTTGTTGAAATACTGTCTATTATGATGATGCGTTGCAGATTCTTAAACTATAGCGATTGCCAAAATTTCGAAGGTTCCTGAGATACTGATACGTCAGCGGTAGGACCAATAGTTGGTAAGGCGATCGCCTCGTTCTTCTCGGCGTTCTGAGTTCGATCCCGAGCATGGATGCCGTATATTTTATCCTTGTAATTCCGAATCCTAGCCCGTTACAATATTTATAATGTTAATGTACCTGTACTCGTATATTGACCGACACTCGCGATATTCCGATTGTGGTGTGGTTTCGTACGGAAGCTTGGAAGTACCATCTAATCAGCATGTTGATATCACGAGAACTTCAAAATGCATGAATTTTGAAAACCCTCTCAAATTTATTCCCAATTTTAAATTCTCTGGAAGGTCATTATTAATCCTAATAATTGTAATATAAGATAATCTTTTAATTAAGGACATGTACCAAGGTCGGAAAGATTCCTAGTCTTTTGTCACCGAAATTTTCAGACGTTAAAAATTTCGGACAAGCCAAAGAAAAATTCGGAGCACCATTACTGAGGTGCTGACAGAGACTTTCTTTCCAAACATTAAACTTTATCTACAAAGATATGTAAATATTTCGTTAAATGCAAAAATCGATAAAGCAAAAGAAAATTAAAGAAAACAAAGGTAATTTTAATTTCTTAGGTTTACAATGGTTATATATGCTCTAAAAAAGAGGTCTTCGGCGAAATCAAAATATAATGAAGTCTTTAGAAGTAAAGTAGAGGATAAAGAAATATTAAATTCAAAAAATTGAACTCACTTACATGATGGGAAAGTTAAAAAAAATTGATTGAAAATCGAGTCTTTCTATACTCGTCTGTTTCTACTTCCATATATTAAGCATTTCGACTAATCCGAAATTTTTAACGTATGAAAATTTCGGTGATAAAAGTATATATATATATACACATTGTGCCTTGTGTGATTTGAAGTTCTCGTGATGTCAACATGCGCATTAGATGACACTTACGTATAAGCTCTTCCTTAGGTAGGTAGTAGTTTCGACTAACCTCATAAGTACACTGACGTAAAAACTACCAAGCGTGATAAAAATCAGTTCTATTAGATTTCCTAAATCTAAGTCTTATTCTATTTCATTTTTTTTTAAATATTTGCACACAATTTAAAGAATTTGGTTTATTTACTTTTAAATTATGAAATTATAACAAGGATACTGAGTTTATGCGTATATTCATTAAATGCTATTATTAGCAGATAAATTGCCGTTAATCTACTGATTTAATTGTGAACAAATACTCTCATTATTGTATGGGAGTTTCTGAGTATTTTTTAAGCATTTTCTACCTGCGTTATCAGCAGCTGGGATGCTTGTGAACTACAAACTGTTCGTGACCATTTCTCATGGAAATTATTCTACCAGGGTAGTCATGTTAGTTTTAATCATATCAATATATAACAATAGCTGCACATTTTTACCTGCCGCAATCTATCAATATCTGCTAGTTGAGAGCTGACTTGACGCTGCAGTATTTCCTTCTCCGATGATGATCTATCTAACGCATCTCTGCAAGTTCTGAAGTCAGTTTCAATACTGGATGCTTGCGTTTCAGCATTGACGCTTTTAGTGCGAAGGCGATTGACTTCTTGGACTAATTCTTCAGCCTTGTGGATGACCATTTCCGGACTGTGATGACTGCTGTCACAGTATTCAGTGTTCAGTGCGTGTGCTAACCTCCGAACAAAATCCTGGAGCAATACAAGTGCTTATTAATTATGGTATTTCCTTTTAAATTTGGAAAACTTTAAAAGTAGTTCATTGGATTTTCGACTTTATCGTTATCTTGTATGTGCTAATAACGAGGATCTCGCGCAAAAAAATTTTGTGAGATCTCATATTTAAAAATCTAGAATTTTGAAAAATATATAAAATTACTCTATTAATTTACACATTTCGATGACTTCTAGCTATACGGATACTATACTCTCAAAGATAGGTATAAGCAGAAACTATCTCAAAAACCTGTGCAAGAAAGATCAATTTCATTTTGGTATATAATAAGCAAATTCTATCTCCAAAACTGTGAAAGAAAGACTTATTCCATTTTCAAAAAAAAAACCGCTGTTCATTTATTGGTACTTAATTAGCTTTCTTAAATTAATTATTTGTTCCGATATATATGAAATATATAATTTATAAATAAATTTAGTAATATAACATTAAAAAATATCTCAATAATTGTGCAAGAAATTTTAATAAATAAATTTAATCACTCCTGTATTAAAAACTAATAATAAAAATTTAGTTTTACACTTTACAATTTATATACTATTTTGAATATATTTTTAAGTTATACGATGCACTTATTAATGATCACACGTTTATTAAGTTTTTCTCTAACAGTTTTTTTTTATAAATATCAAAAAAGTAAATAATATTTTTAATTGCTATTTGAATTACACAAATAGTAACCCTACATAAAAGATATAAAAATATTACTTATATAAAAATATATTTTGTCAAATTTTTGAAAAAAATGTATTGTATTTCAGCTTGTATTGAATGTATTTGCTTAAAATAATTAAAAATAATCTCATTGAGTTCTTAAACCATTTTATGTACTTTTTAATGATTCCGAAAATATTATAGTACATAAAAAAAAATTGATTTAAGGGGACGTCGGAGTCACTAAAAATTTAAATTTCCCGCCCTTACTACATCGAAATACCCACAAGGTTTTTCAAACTTTTCTCTTGAACAAATTAACCAATTGACTTGAAATTTTAGGAGATGATAGAATGATCATAAGTGAAGCGCGCTCAGCCCAGAAATTACCAATAAATTGCGTAAATATAATATTTTTAATTTGAAATATAATTGCAAAGTCAGAATCATGCCATCTCTTGGATTGAATTGAAATCAGTAAAAATTTGGTATTTTCTTCTCTAGCTTCTATATTATTTTAGTTTTCGGAAATTTCTGGGCTGAGTGCGTTCTATTTATGA
>UELU01129289.1:0-19361 GCA_900490025.1 Megastigmus dorsalis
TATATATATATACACATACATACATATATACACTCCTAATTACACATACAAGCACGTATGTGTAAATATATTTGTATGCAGTTGTGTTCGAGTTTTGCGTGCTCGCGCGTAGGCAAGAATGCCCGTGTGCTTACGCGTAAATATGTAAGCGATGTAAGTACAAATTAGTTTGTTGTACGTGCCCATGTTTATATTTATAACTGTTATAGATTGTAAGCTAGGTTGTTTAATGGTTAGTCCATGATGTTTAATTGCTCTAATTAGTGTCTGATTTTCGGTCAGATGATTCTCATGTATTATAAAGAAATAACGAAGCAATTGAGAGCTCGCACAATTTTCGTATTGAACTTATGTTGAGTATACGAAGTATGCTAATTTGCAGAGTGTTTCGGGAAATAGTAAAGCGGTCGGTTGTCGCAAAAGGAATGACAATTTGGATCGATCTCGAGTATTAGGTCATCCGATAGTGCTGTTGGAATTCTGAAACTTTGACTTGAGCTTTATTTTCCGAAATGTCGATCCTGTATCGAGGTATTTGACCGTTAGCGTATTTTTGGAGCTCGAAATAGTTTCAACTCGAAGTACAGTTGTTGCGTATAACGTGTACAATCCGAATGGGAATTTGATGCTGGTCTGCCGCTATTATTGAAATTTCCGTCTGTTCATTACTTGCAATGCTGCAATGTTTAATGCTTTATTAGTGTTCTTGTTTAAAAATATACTCATGAATAACACACGTTCATTTCTTGCCAGTCTATATAATATATACTTGGTTTACTTCTGACAAGTACAATTTTCAATTTATACAAAATTATATTCCATTCTCTTGATTTATTTCAAATACACCATTTCATCGAATTATCCGTCAAAATTAATTAATAAAATGGAGCGCAATATTAAAGCAAAAAAGTAAAACGAAAGCTCACGAGGTATTTCTCGTTCTTAATTACTGAAAACTAGCGAACATTTTCTCGAACCGATTTACCCTGCACGTAATTCCATTAATGCACTCGTTCTGTCTCTCTCTCTCACTCACTCTCACTACACAGTAATGCTCGAACAGTATATAAAGGTATATAACCGCAAAGGCCTAGAGCGCGCAAGCCTCGACGTTACCCTCCAGTATCATTACCGCAGCGCAGAGCTAACCTTCCAGAGCCGCTTCCATGTACACTTGATTCGATGCCTATAGGGAGACAGCAGCTCTCGCGGCGGGGACTCCAACCTTTAAGCCTGAGTCTTAATAGATCGCATGGAATTTCGAGAGGCCCGTATAGTGCCAACCAAACAAGCCTTTCGTGCTCACTTTCATCGACTGTACAAAAACTGTGAATGGCTAGGAGTTATACATATATACATAAGTTTTACATCGCTAGAGTTATTATTGAACTTATCCTCGAGCTACTCTTCTTGTGTTTTACCTAACTTTGATTCGTTATTTACACTTTCCAGCCCGGCTTTTCAGCTTAATTATAACGTCTGCATCTCAAGAACCCTGTCACATGTATTCTAAATACAATTTATAGGTCAGCTTTAAGCACCGACACAAACACGCGCGGATCTCTAGTTTTCAAATATTTTTCTGTGGCAAAATTGAAAACGCGACGCCTCGCCGCATCCTCAACTTTTTTCGTTTCGTAAAAAAAAATGTAAAACGTGAGTGACACACAGCACAGTCCCGAGAACATTGAAAAAAAAAAAAAAAAAAAACCGGTAGCAGCGAATGAATATCCAATGCACTATGCAGGTGCGTATACAGCTTCATAACCTCCCTTTTAATTCGCGAAACAAGGCCGCCAGCGCTGCGGGTCTGGATTATGTAGAAAGCAAGAGTTTCGTTATGCTTTTGATGGTAGACGCGGCGTTCGGCCTGTATATATACACATATATAGGTACACGTGCTGCACAGAACTCGTCGCGTGCCGAGCGATAAAACTTGGCTCCCGCGATCCCCTCGATATAGAGGAGGCGGTCGGCCTGGAATCCACCACCACCGTGTATACGTGTGTGTGTGTGTGGGTGTGTGTATATAGCGACAGAAAGCTATTCGCTCGACACAAGGCTCTCCTGCGGTGTACGGGACGTGTCGCGCTTGATACACACGCGGGCGGCGCGCGGACTAGCGGCGGACCAGCCGCCGCTATTTGCTGTTTTATGCATTCTTTCGAGCGCGAGCTCTCGGCCACTTTCATTAATCAAGCGACGCGGCGCTACTTGCGCTGCAGCCGAGCCCCCGGCTCCTGCCGGCCGCTGTGTACCGGCATTTTTCACCTGTCCTCGGTTTTATGTATGCGGCGCATGCCATCCTCTGTGTGCGCGCGTGTGTGTTTCCGTGTGTCTGTGTGCCGAGCGATTGAAGTTGCGAGCGTAATGCGAACGCGCGACTTGCGCTGCGGCACTGATTGCGACTGCCGAGCTCTATTTATTGGGAGCGGGTCTTGAGTTACTTGTATTGTAGGGGGATGTGTGCTGGAGGGAAATCTTGATGCGCGGGCTAATTTATGTTTGCTCCCGCAGAGCTTTTAAATGTTTCTAACGATAAAAGTGTACGGGAGAGAGTAATGCTGGGTTCTCAATTGTGAAGTGCGAAAATTACAGCCTTTTAACGTCTTCGCATACATTTCCAATTGTGTTTGAGTTGGCTCGCGCGAATAATGTACGGGCGCGTGCAGCGCTTCTACGCTAGTTTTAATTTGCGCGATGTTCGTCGAGAGATTTTCTAGGGATCATTTAGCTTCGTTATACCAGTTGACTCTATAGCTGTGGTGATTGCCGTTCAAACACATGTTATCGTAACGTTATTGTAAACTGATGCGTATCGATATAAAACTTCTGTACTAATCTCTTTTATTCGTTCTTGCAAAATGTATTTCAAAAAGGGCCACGTATTACGTATTCGAATAATTACTGCGGATAAATAATTCAAAACCATTATTAATGCATCAATTGCGAAATGAAAAATGTTGTTCGAGTTGTAAATGTTTTATTATATATCAGCGCTACGTTTGGCTGTACTTTTTATTTTATTTTAAATTGACATATTAATTTCATGGAAATACATACAGGTAGGCAATTTACTTGGAAAGCAGCCATTACTCGTGCACCGTATCAATGTAGAAATCTGACTGATTAAATCGGACATAACTTTAGTATTACCACCGATATATAATATTCTTTACCAAAATTAACTATGTTAATAACGTAGGAATTATTTTATAATATAAAATAAAGAAAGACTCTGCATATCAGCCTTTGATAAATAAATAGGTATGTTATATAAATGTGTATACAGGCATTCGTTTCATAAAATCGTTCAATTTTCGTTCGATTTTGCACCACAGAATATAACAGACATTAATTCTGTTATACAGTGCAAAATATAGTAACGTGTATTATTATGCAACGTTACAGTGATTATATCCCTGATGATAATTACTCTATAAAGTCAATTCTCTTCGTAAAACTATTTATTTCTTAGCACTAGACACGTTACTGTATTAGCGAAAGATAAAACATTATTATGACCATTAGTTTACATCATATGCACGACTGCCATTAATCATAAACGAGATTATCGCGATATCTAATATCGCGAATAAATCTGTGCGACCTAAACTATTGTTTAAAGACCCTGAAAATACACGTGTCACAATCGTAGCGATCTAATTTTGTCGACGCGATGGACTTATGACGCACATCAACGAAACTTTGCTAATAACATATAGGTAGCCAACCGTTAATTCACAAAACGAACTTGGTATAAGCCATCACATGTTTCTAATCGCGAATCTCAGGAATAAAAGCTCTTTTAAACAATGTCGTTTAGCATTCTAAGAATCACTCCTCCAACGCCTCCTAACTTTTTCACAGCACCCTTTTAATAAATGCACCAGATTACAATATTCACACGGCAGCAGCAGCAGCAGCGGCGGCGGCGGCAGTGGCGACGGCACACTATTACCGCAACGGACCTTTTTTTCGTAGCGCGCACGGCCATTAAAAGGGGACGTAAGTACGTAGTTGCCGACACGTTAGTGGGGGCCAAAAACGAGAATAAAACTCCGCAGTGTATGCAGAGCTTGTAGAGAGTGTAGGGAGCACCGACACAGGCGAACATCATCGTAAAATGCAGCAGTAGCAGCAACAGCAGTTTCGTCGATACACAACCAACCCCCCCTGCCAAGTGTCCGGCTAAACAGCGATAACAGAGCACCGATAGCGTCGCAAGCCCCGAGAAGCCGCCGCGTTTTTGCCGAGCGCTTTAGCATTTTTAAGGTCCTTCCTCCTTCTGTTCCCATTTTCGCCATTTTTTACCTCGCTCTCTTTCGCTCTCTCTCTCTCTCTCTCTCTTGTCCTCCTCTCGATCATCGCAATGAATTGGCTATGGTCACGCGGCACACAATGCCTCGGTACGGGATATCGCTTGCGTCGACGCTGTGGTGAAAAGGAATTGCGCGCGGGGCCGGCGGCTTCTATAAGAGTGACAGCCGTCGAGGCGCTCTTCTTCTCTCCCCTCTCTCCCCCTGCGCTACAATGCGATAAGTAAACGCCATTACTGCAGAAGCAGCAGCAGCAGCAGCAGCAGCAAGGGAGGAGCGTGTTTACCTCCTCTCCACCGTATTTCTTGCTTGCGGATTCTTTTTGTACCGCTTTACTTGGTGCTGCTGCGGCTGCTGCTTGTCCGTTTCTTTGGGCTACTCGTGATAAGTGGCATCGGTTTTTCGCCTCATAGCTTTTCCTTATTTACGAATTGTTTCGAAATTGATTTTGACACTTGGAATGTTATACGTTTCTCTCTTCGTATCGAAGGAAAGAAATATTCCCTTTTAAATCCATCTAGCAATGCGTACAATAGTATCGCATCGGGTAGTTTCGTACTTTTTCCGTGTAAAAAATTAAATAAACAAGAAAAACACTGGCAAATAAGAGCGCGAGTTAACGTCAGTCCGAAAGAGCGAGAATTTCTCGCAAGACACCTGCCGTCAGCTCGCAATAGGCGGCTGCTGCAGTCCGCGCTATACTCACACACACACACACAAGAGGCGCGAGCGTATTTACCAAAGCGATACTCCTATATAGACCGGGGGTATCTACGATCGCGCACGAAATTCCTCTTTCCTCGGGCAAGCGCGCGTGCACCCGACCGGCCGCCACTACTGTGTGCACCGACATCGCGCGACGCGATCTACTGCACAACAATACGTAACTCGGGCACTGCCAGGGAGGGAGGGGGCGGGGGGTCAGCTCAGCTTGCCCCTATACCCACATATACGTATATATACATACATCCTAGCGCGCGAAAATGACCTGTCAAAGGAAATGTCGCTCGCGTAGCGCGTGGCTGAGCAGCGGCACCGTCGCACACACACACACACACACACACACACACACACACACAACAGGACTTCTCCGCGCTCCGATTCCCACCTGCTTTTCCTGCTTTTCCCTACTCCCCCTGTTCGTTGCAGTCCTGTCTCACGCGTCGACTCGTTACCGAGAGAAAGAGAGAGGAACGACACGCAGCTTTTTCCAGCCACCGCTCGTTTTTCACGCAACTCCACCATCCACAGCTCGCTGTCTGTCTCTCGCGAGGGAAAAGGAGAGAGAAAGAGAGAATGAGTGCAAGCTTTACAGGGAGCTGTGCGCGCAGTTTAGTCCTCTTTAAATTCTCGTCGCGCGTAGCCATACTCTTTCGCTCTCTCTCTCTCTCTCTCTCTCTCTTGCCTATTCTCTCTCACTCGCGGGCGGCACTGTTGGAGGAGCGCCTCCACTTCCGAGAGGGGACGAGGCAGCAGCGGGTTCGTGACTCCCGTGGGCGAAATTTGCATTTGAATTTTGGCATTTGGTCGAGAGAGAGAGAGAGAGAGAAAGCTGGCGCTAATCGTTAAATAGCGTTTCGCGAAGTGCTGCGGTCTCTGCCCTGAGGGAGGAAGTGCAGAGAGGGAGAGAGAGAGAGAGAGAGCGAATCGGAGAGGCCGCTGCGCGAAACCGCAGTTCCGCATTTATCCCGTGGCGTTCGAGCTGCACGATAAGGCGCATCGTCGAAAACCCCTCGGGCGTACTATCCATCTCTCTTTCTCTTCTCTCCTCTCTCTACCTCTCGCGAGCTGCTCGCTTCACTTTTTTGTTATATCTAGATCCGGGTTTTTGCCGCTCCTCTTGACCGCAGGAGTGATTTTGTCGACAGAGAGAGACAGAGAGAGGGGCAGGAGGAAGGCACGCTGCGACGACTATACGCATTAAAGAGAGAGGCTGATTTCGCGCTCTCACCCTGCTTGTCCGCAGATGCACAGCCTCTGCGCATATGCGTCAATGCGGCGATTTCATTTTGCTCCCGTTGTGGACGCGATTCGGAGAGGTGCGAGGCGAGGACTTTTGCCATTTCAAAAATTTCCTCATTCTCCTTTTTTTTAAAGAGCATGTGCGGTGAGCTTTGGGCAGTAATTCTTTTATGTGACGACGATCGAGAGAGAGCGAGAGAGAGAGAGAGAGAGTTTATAATATTCACTAATGAATTTCGATCTTTCCAAAGTAAAGCACGCTCGATATTGTAGATAGTGATTGTGAGAGTCGTAGACGCACGGTAATAATGAGTATTAAAACAATGTATGACGTGCTACAGAATTTACACGGTCGCCAGTAAAAGGAATTTTGAAACCAGTTCTACTTTGGAGAAGTTGGGCTCACGGGGCGAAAACTTAAGTAAAGTCTAAGTGAACTTGGCTCTTCCGTATGCGGCGGAAACTTGCACACGCGCAGATTTTGACTGCCTCTTTTCGAAAAAAAAAAGCATATATGTACAGAAGCCCTGCGCTTAAATTACAACTAAAACTAAAAGTACGTAATGCAAACAAACCGGTGATATTTACAGCTTAAGATGCACTTTTATTTGAAACCAGTTCAAATAATAATCATTGAACTAAGAATATTTATGTAAAATTGTCGAAACAAACTGATATGTTTACGCCACATAAATACAAAGTAATATCTACAAGCGGTTAAGGTTAGTAGATGAGTTCCGGGTATAGTCAGCCAACGCATGAATACACATAATATGCGGTCTACATCAATTTTCAGTCCGCGCGTTATGCACCCACGTAAATGTTATATTCTATATTGGACATAAATGATTCGATCTTAAATTTGTGTCATCCACTATTTGATATACCGTCCAATCTTGATTTTCGTCTCGAAAGAGCAAAAAGAAAGACACGAAAGATAGGAAACGAGGGAATGAGTTAAATCATGGGTGGAAGAGACGCAAGTTTCGCATGGGGAAGGTGTTTTTCTTCGATTTATTTCGAGAGGCGAAGGAAGATTCCCTTCGGTAGAAAAACAGGAAGCCGCCGCTCGTCTGCCCGAGTGGCTCTATACTTCGGCCGGAAGAGTATCGTAGTTTCTCATCCAGCATTTCACCGAAGAATTTCTCCGGTAATAACCAGAAACTTGCTGCAGCCGCGGCGCTGTATCGTAATCTCTAGGACAATACAGTAAAGTTTAGAACTCCTTTTATTTTCGTCTTACTATAGCGCAATGACTTTAGTCGTCAATTCCGCTCTGAAGGAAGCTGCCTTTTATGTTTACTACTGCCTTCAATTTGCGAAAAACAACGTTGCGAGAGGAATATTACACTTTTCTCTGTAATTCAAGCCGATATCGATCTGTTTCCGAGAATTTAAATGAACGGCTGACTCACAGTAAAATGCAATATCCTATAGCGATCGCTGTTGTTAGCGAGATGTTTATTTCTCGTCTCAGACTGTAGTAGTAAGATAAGATTTAAATCCCAACCGATTTGACCTATGCATCATGTCTCGGTAGGATGCATATTTTTAATTGAACTTGAGCGATTTTTGCGTACTTAATTTTTAAACTTAACTGTTACTGAATAAGGAAGCGCCTAAGTGTAGCATATCGATCGACCTCGAACACTGATTTCATAGCGTGTATTATTATTACGGTACAATGACACACCACATTAAATTACGCCATTCATGCCAAAGCGACATAAAGTAACGCTGTTTTACCCCATAACATTTTATTCGTCCCTTTGAAAAGACGTAATTGAGCGAAACTTGTTAAATACAAAGGATATTGCCAATCATAGCCCCCACGATAATATCCTTTATCACGCTATTATTTCCCGTGCTGCACCTCGTAAGACAAGTTTCTGAATACCGCGCGCCTTTAAATGGACGATCAATAGTTATCGAAAGCTCCAGCATATACCTATATATACATACACATCGATCCACACCAGTAGCCGAGCGGCTCGTTAAAAAAAGAAAAGAAAAAAAAAATGAAAAACCGATATAAGCGATTAACGCAAACTCGAAACGCGAATCGTCGGAGAGAAAATTATCGCACTCGCTCGCAATTACATGCGATATCCGAATCCGACTGCGCTGCTTTAAAGCCCCTCCACAAACGTCATTGTCAATCCAGCGCCACGACAAGTAACGAGCTTTATCACGCCATCGCACGTGTATAAGCCTGGGCTGAAGAGAGCCCCTGATACGCCTCCGACTGTACACGATCAATATTGAAAAAGGTTATACATCTCAAGGCAGAGAACAGACACAATAATATACGCGGGCGACGTGCGATATATGTCTTGGTACGCATTAAACGCTTTATTTTGACGGTGATGGGTGGGACGGTCCGTTCGCCGCCCAGATGACACGTAAAAAACCAACGAGGCGAAAAGATGGAGAGAGAGAGAATGAGAGGGGGGAGAGGGTAGCAGTAAGCGAAATATGGAGCGAGCAAAGGAGACTTTAATTTTTTTTTCTCCCTCTTTGATGTTTCAGTGAGAGAAGTCACGTTATCCGAGCTAAGAGACTCAGTGGCGAGGTACCGGGACAGGGTTAAGCTCGTGTGTCGAACGAGAGGTTCACCACCTCCGAGAGTGCACTGGCTTAAAGATGGAGTTCCTTTGCAACCGCGAAGAGGTCTTCGGATTCAACACAAACGGTAAGCTCGAGACACCTTTTTTCATACCGTATATATATACACCGATGTACAGAGAGCGAAAGCTCTGGGGGCACTTTGCAACGCAGCAGCGCCTCTCCTTCTTCTTCCGCCGTAGCTGCTATTTACTCTTACTCTTCGTCTCCCTCTTCTTTTTCTTCTATCTTTCATCTTTTTTTTTCGCTTCTCCGGGAGGCCCCGCGACTCTTTGAGATAATGGCATCCGGAATAAGTGCTTGTTTGCGAATGCAAATATCCCGGGCCACGAGTGCGCGGGCAAGCGAGTTATAAGACGCTGAAAATCTTGCGGCCCGTCTCCACGGAAGCGGTGGTGGGCGCTTCTCGCTTCCGCGCACGCGCCTCCGCAGCAGATTTCCACTTCTTACGGAATACTTTTATCGCCGCCCGGGATAAGCACAGCTCTCGGAATGGAGGTAGTGAGCGGCTCGGTGAAACTGTGCGCGACGATCGCGCGTCCCCGCGCCTTATATACTTGTGTTTAAACGTTAGCATTGTAAATGTAACTTGCCAATTCATTATTTCATTTTTTCTTTCTTCTTCTTTTTACTTCGACTTTGCCTCCTTTTATATTAGCATCTGTTTTAACGCTTTCGAGAATTCCTCTTTAAAAGTTTTAATAGAATCTTTCGCTGTGCTTGATTTGTGATTTTCTTTTTCTCATTTTTTCATCGGGTTTTTCTTTCCGATGATTTATTTTGCTTCGGCGTTTATAATAGTTGTACATGAAAACTCACGTGCTCTTTGGTTCTTGGTTTGCGTAGTAAATTTTTTTTTCTTTTTAATTCATTTGATGTATTCAAGATTCCGAATACATCGTTTACACGGCAGATAACCTTTAAAATGTAGACAGAGTGGTTTGTGTCGCATATCTAATCCGACCTTTAATATAGATTAAATGTAAATAAGGATAAGCTGAAACATTTATTATTAGGAAGCTGTCGCAGCGCCCCTCCTTCTCAACTATTTTAGAAAACTCATTTAGAAAAACGGTATGGACTAAAATTTAAATAAAAATTCTGAATAACAAATAGTGAATACTGTAAGTTAATTAATATCCCTTATTATTTTCATCACAGAAGTCTAATCGCTATACAAATATCGAAAAAAAAAAAAAATATGTGTAACTATTCAGGACAGTGGCAGATCCAAAATAATGCAAGTCCCTAGATATAGACGGATAGTTGGGATCCCACCCACCACAACATCTCTGGCATTAGATCTTTGAAAGGCAGTAGGCAGCATATCAGTCTCGCGTCTGCGACGCAATCCGCGCAATTAGTTTAAAAGCTCGCAGTAGACCCTGAGACAGACAAGATCTCGAACCTGCCGGCTGATGCGGATAGCAATTTGCTCGAGAGGGAATCGGAGGAGCAAGAGCCGCCAGGTAGTCGTAAAACCAAACTTGAGATGTAGCGTAAATCTGTAAAAGAAGCGTTACAGGAGGCATCTTAATTTTTAAATGATGCCTGCCAACCATCAAGGGTCCGATCTCTTCTAAAGTTCCTCCTCTCTGTATCCTCGAAGTAATTAGGGCGAGTTCGAGAAAGTTGCTCTTTTAAAAATACAACGCGGAAAGAGCTAGCCCGTGTAGATCCAAATTTGGAACGTGTGTGAAATATTTTTTTTCTCGTTTTGAATAGCACGGATCTGAAATGAGTTTATAAAATAGAGTTTTAGAAAAAAATTGTAAAAAAATTTACAATGCTTGCAGTACTTCATTTTCGCTAAACTTCATTTTGAAACTTTGTTAGTATATTCAGATACGCGAAATACGTTATCTTAAAGCTTACCTCACAAATTACGAGTCACGCTCGGCAATCTCTCTTGACGAAAAAGAAGAACTTTTCAGCTTAATACCAGCCGACGCTAATTTTAATTACCATCATGTAAGGTATATAAAAAAAAAAAAAACACGAAAAAACGCAGGCAAGCTTGAACGAGCAAGCCTCACCTTCGTCAGGTAATTTTAATCATCGGACTCTTTAATTACACAGAAGTGCTTGAGACGCGCGAGCGCGTACCTGACGCGTATATATATACAAAGCAGTGAAATAATTAAGAAATTGAATTTTTTGCCCACTACAAGCCGGCAACACCATCAGCGCTGCTATCTAAGCATTATTTCGCTTGAACAAAAGGGAGAAAAAGGAGAGAGAAAAAGAAGAGTGAGAGGATTAGTCGAGGTCGGGTCGCAAACAGGCGAAGATCGGAAGCCCGCAGAAGCGAGGGGATAATGAAAAGTAGTCGCGGTGATAGAGACGCGTAACATATATACACACATAACGTGGATGCAGAGAAATGGAGTGAGAGAGAGAGAGAGAGAGAGAGAGATAATACATCGCATCTGCGGATCTGCGGAGAGTAGTAATCAAAGCTGCTGTAGTGGCGCGTGGCGAACGTGTCGCATTCGCGTGTATATGTACTTGTATGGGTAGATCGAGAGAGTGAGAGAGTGAGAGAGAGTAGCATATGCTCGGCTGATCAAACGATGACTCGTTCCATTGAGGCGGCGACCACGTAGCCCATACCGTGTGTATATAACCAACCGAACTCGTCTCCTCCTTTCGCTCTCTCGGTTTGTGCGCGCACGCTACTCTCGCCTTTGGGTACTCTCTTATTCCCATTCTCTTTCACAGTACCTTTTAGAATAGACTTGGTTTTTGCTTTACTTTCCGTTCCGGTTTTCTTGTCGAGAAAGATGGTTGAAAGCTAATGGTCAATAAAGTGTCTATGTAATTATTATATTTATGTCAACAATTTAATTAAATTTTCGTTTTAAAATAATTTAAGGATTAAAATCAACACGCAGCTTCTAGCAGAATTTTCTTTAGTTCTTTCTTCTTTATCAAAATTACTATAAAATATATGATAGATTTAAAAGCTACAAGTGAATTAAGACAATCGTATAAAATCTGATGTCTAAAGAATTTTCCGTCATTTAATCAGTAACCTATCAAGTCCTATATAAATTATCAAGCCGTAGTCTTAAGTAGTTAAAAAACAATGCAGCAAAACAGCGACAGTATACATCTCCGTATCAGTGGAAACTCTTAATCTGTTTTTCGATCCTTCTCTACTTATCCATCAGGGTCTCTCTCTCTCTCTCTCTCCTCGTTCCTTTTTTCCAGCCTCGCTCTCCTCCCTACACTTTTTATAGCTTGCTCACTCTCCCACACTCTCTCCCTCTATCTCTGTCTCTGCCCAGCTGGCAGCTGGACAGCGCGTAGCGCGAACAATGGCCCGATACCAAAAGAGTAGCAGAGAGGAGGAAGGAAAAGCGAGAGGTCGAAAGTAATAAAAAAGAGAGTGTGCACGCAGAGAGAAAGAGAGAGAGAGAGAGTGGAATAGTGAGCGAGAGAGCAGCAGCAGCCGCAGCAGCGGGAGCGAACGAGAGTCAAGATTTGCATACGCTCGTCGACTATTCCGCATTTTCGCGACGATAAATATATTTCAAGCTGCGGAATTTCCCGCGCACCCCCGTCCGAATGCGACCGCGCTCGCACGCGCGTAGAGGAAGAAGAGGATGGAAAAAAAGGGGGAGGGAGGATGCGCTCGCGAGAGCGTTATAGAGCCGCGGGAATATAAGCGGAGGTCGAATGCAGATTTACGCAAAATAGGATTTCGCTTTAGGGGGTGAGAGCGTGTGTGCACGCGCGCGCGCGTGTGTGTAGGAGGTCGAGAGAGAGAGAGAAACGAGCTGCAACCGACGGCCGTTAGCCGTTACCGGACATCGCGCGGCGCTCCGACCTCCTCCTCCTCCTGCTCCTCCTCCCCCGCTGTGCCGAGGCCGCGGCTGCTGCTGCGAACGGATTCGTCGCTCCACGCAAAACATATAATTTACCGGCGAGAGCTCACAGCTCGCGCGCGCACTGAATAAACCTGAATTCGCTTTCAGCTTTCTCTCTGTCTCTCGCTATCTTCCATACTTGCCTCCCTCTCTCTCTCTCTTTGTAATGAAACTATCAAAATCCATGGTGCCGCCTAACGAAAGATAAATGATATCGGATTTTGTTACACCAGAAACTGAAATTATTTCCATTGCAACGTTTTATTTATATAAATACGCCTGTCGATTCTGCAGACGACGTGGACTGTCCGACCGCTTCGACGTTTATTTAAACGCTCACTCCTTTTTTTTTTTCATATTTTTTTATATATTATTCGCCTAATAAAACTACTTCTGACGATTAAATATTGCCAAATATATAGTGAAATAATTTTCAAACAGCTTGGAAAAGTATAAGGATATTCACTTGGTAAAGTCAACAGTCGTTCAAGTAGAACCGGTCGTGCACAGTAAGACAATGTATTTCCAGTACTATAATTCCCGGTTTTAGCCTATCGTTCCCCTCCTTTTCATATCTCTCTATTTTTCCCTACCTCCTCTCCCCATCTGCATATCCCCAGTATATCGCTATATACATACGGCAGTCGCTCGGGCCCCTCCCCCCTCCCACCCCAGCTTTGTGGATCCAGTGACTCGGATCGAGGGGCGCGCGCGGTCCAGGGGCGATTATTATATTCGGTACGTGCTTCCGCACAATTCCAAGTTGGCAGAGAGCGTCCGGAAGGCCGTGACGCTGCCGCTGCCGCCACCACCAACCATTGCGACTGCCCCCCCCCCCCCATCCGACTATATGACGCGAGCAGATAAAAAGCTTACCTACGACCGATCGGTCGGGCGATAAACGCTGGCGCGCGTCGACGACCAACTGAAAAAGGGAGAGAGAGAAAGTGGTGGTTGGCAAAAAAAATGAACAAGAGAGACCATAAAGCGAGGGCAAAACAGTGAGCGCTGGAGCCACGCAGGTGGGACCGTATAGTGGCCGAACAACACACTGGCTTGCGAATTTTCAGAGCCACGCTGTGATCTCGAGCCCCTGCATCTATTTTTTTTTCAACCACCGCTGCCGCTCCTGCTACTGGCCCTTTCTCTCCTATTTTTTTTTCTTCTTTTTTTTCCATTTTTCGTTCGATAATGCCGCGAGATTTATTTGTCGCGCTAGAGAATATCGCTTGATTTACGAGTGCTAGCCGAGATAATTTTACTTTATTTCAATTCATTCCTTTTTGCTCTTGTACGGGTAGCGGCGCAGCTAGTTTTTTGGTTTCTCGCGAGCTGAATTTGATAACGCGTATATAAGCGACGCGTTTTACGTGCGTGCGTATGGGGTTTTTTGGGAGGTTGCAGTTCCGAATGGACGCGAGTGCGCGCGCTCACAGGACAAGAAAATTTTTGCCATGGTCTAATGAGTTTTGCAGGCGCATACCGACGAGAATTTTTTATGTCGCGCTCTAAAACGCTATTCGCCGAAATATCTTCATCTAACGCTCGGCGCTATTTCTCTCTGCTTTTCACGCGATTCAAATTAAATATTCAAATTATATATTCTGAAAAATTGCAATGCGTTCATTTTGTACATTGTTTTATTTCGAGAAAAATATTTTAGTGCGATCAGAAAAACTTTGAGCAAAGAATACACGATCTATAGGAACATCTCGTTGCGTAACTTCTCACTTACTGCAGCTCGATTCTCTTAAAGCTTTAGTGTACAGAGTCCGTAATTCGAATGCACCAGCAGATTTGAAGCCAGAGATATTCGGCGCGGCGTTTACCTTCGTGCATAAATTCTCGCTCGCGTACGTTTCAAAAGCAATCTTCTGTTTTTTAAATGGAATCACTGGCAAGGGCACGCAGCACATTGTGTCGTACACTCGCGCGTGTATAGGATACGCTTTTACTTTATACTAAAACCTTGTCACTGCGTGACTTTTAAAGTTCTGCCCGTAAAGCAAAATCTCCCCATCCCCACCTCCCGCTCCGACACTGCCCAGTGCGCGTCCCTTTAAAGCGTTGTAATTACTTTCGAAATACAGCTATGTTGCGACTTTAGGGTTATTGAAATCTTTTGTGAAGGAAACGCCTCGTTGTCCGACAGTCTACACGTGGCCGAAGTACCACTAGCTGCTTTTCCACGCCGAGCATTGTAATGAAACGAGAAATAAAGGCTTTGCTCTGCAATAAACGACACTCTCCATCTCTCTGTCTATCTCTGTCTGTGTGTATGTGAAAATTATTAAGAATACCGGAATGAAATGTACGCTGATTTCTAACTTTTGTTTGTACAATGGCCGATCGAATCGGCGCATGGGAATTAACGCTGAGCCTTTACCGTTCAGAGGCATCGATGCATTTTTTTATAAAATGGATAGAATTTTTCGATATTTATAAATGCTCATCTCCTCTATCCTGTATACTCATTGCTCTTTGATTCTGACTACACTTTTGGCTATACTTTAAAAAGTGTATAAGAGAGAGAGAGAGAAAGAAAGGGGGGAGCAAAGGCATCACGCATTTGATGCTAAAGTTTTTAATCACGAAGGAAAGTCGAAGTTATGCTTCTGTTTTCCTCATTTCCATTTGCCCGAAGCAATTACTTGAATTTGCAATCGTGTCGCGTCTATATATATACACGGGCTACAGACTAATGCAAAAATTATTCGCAGTAAATTTCGAACTCACCGCACCATCTTCCTCTCCACCACCTCCTCCTTATCCGCCACTCCAATAATCCAGGGTAAACACTGACGCAAGAAGTACGAAGCCGCGTGCTCGAACAATTAATCTCTCGCCACTTCTCCATCCTTCTTCCTTCCTTCCTTCCTTACCTTGCCACCCATCTCTGCGTACAGCCAAAGTAAAAAGAAACAATCCCCCCCCCCTCAACTTCTTGGAATAAAAAGCAAAGAAAACAGAACGCGCACCTTTCAATAAGCGAGAGCAGGCGCCACAGCTTTAAGCGATCGAAGCGAAGAAAACAGAAAAAAAACGAAAGGAAGAAGTGTAACGGCAAACAGCGGGGCTAGAGAGTGGGAAGAAAAAAGCAAAGAGGCGGAAGGAAAGGCGAGGAATATAGAACGCCCATAGTCTTTGGCGCGAGCGGTAAAGAGTATACAGACGAGTAGATGGAGAGAGCGTCCAACAACCGTCGTCGACCTTTACCTCGCTTCGCGTTACTCGGCAATTTTGAACGATGCGCGCTTGGAGTCGGTCCAACGCCGTTGCATATTGGCCGATTTACGAAGGGGCCGAACGTGAACAGTGGCCAATGCGGCCAGAAAGCCACTTCATTGCTCCTTTTTCTCTCTCTCTCTGTCTCTCTCTCCCTTCTCTCTCTGCACACACTCTGGACAATCTCGACCGTACTCAAATTCGGTTAGGCGCCGTTTGCTCTTTCCGCCTGCTTTTTTCTCACCTCCATACATACCCCGTTTTTCTCTTGACGCGATTGCACTTGTGTATAGGTATAGGTATGGCTCATCCGCGGCGAAGAAATAAGCGCGAAAATAACGGGTGCGTCGCGGTGATTTTGGGCTACGGTGCAATGTGGCGCTCAAGTGGATCGAATTTCTATTATAAATACTTCGATTTCGTCGCTTTATGAAATTTTTCGAAAATGAGAATAAAAGTTGCCGGTCGTCTATGATATTATATACCGTTCGATATAAAGTACGTGGAGGAAACGTGCGGCTTCTCTGTAGGTTTTCCTTTTCTGTTGTATATTCCATGGCGTGTGTGCGGGGCAATTGGGAAATTTATATTTTTGATGAAATCGAGTGCTGGATTTCGTATTATAAAATACGAATGATACACTTTTTATGTGTCTTTATCACGCGAGAGTATAGCGAGAGTTGTTTTAGAGCGCTCGAGTTCGCGTCGTTACTGCGGCAACCATATCCTTCGCTTTTTCGTAATTTATGCATCAATTTTCACTCTGTGCAGCCTTGCGCTAATTAACTCAAAAGATATACATTTGCATTACCAAAGCTCGCGCCCCTTTTGTTATACAATTCGCCGTTTTATTCATCGATACTTAGCTCGAACAATAAAGTTAAAATATGCAGCAGCACGTCGACCAGCAGCAGCAGCAGCAGCAGCTCATCGAAAATTCACGCGAGCCTTTAAATTCCTGCACACGCCACTCGCCTAATCTCAAATCGATGCATCCATAAAAATGAATGAACACGTCACCGCGGCGGCGGCGTCGCTCACTCGATATACAACTTGTGCAGGTTAATATCGAGCAATATACAGCAATAGCTGATCGTTGCTTTATCGCGACGAGCATCGAAACGAGAGATAAGCTCGGGCGTCACGCGCAGCAGTCGATATACACGAGCGTGTCCCAACATCAGCAGCAGGGCCATACTTAAAAAGTGCAAAAACGAGACGAAAACAAAAAAGAAAACAGGTGCACAGCAAGTACAAGTGTGTATAAAAGTGCACGTTTGTGGAACACAGATTTTACACGTTAGTAAGTGCGTTGCCTATGTTTACTACACATTCAACTGTGTGAAATCTGTGTGACAGAAACGTGTTACTTTAACACACTTGGGTTTGCCGCGTGTGGGGAGGAAGGAGGAAGGAAAATGCAAAATCGCCTCATCGTGATCTGAATTACAACAACGCAGGGGGGTTACAACGCGCGGATATTTAAAGCCCCGGCGCACGTTTGCTCGCATTAAATTAGGTGCATATGCTCTCTATAACGAATAACGCGGCGCCGGCACCGGCGCCGGCAGCTCGGGATTTTCGGTATATTCAACTGACTAATTAGCATTGTGAATACAAAACGAGTAACTCACGACGCGCTAATTGACACCTGCATCGTGGTATTCCTGTCCGAGTCTCTGTGTGCGCGTGTCTGTGTACGTGTGTATGTGTGTGTAAGCGTTGCCTCGGGCAATAGAGGATTCCTCTGCTTATATGAATAACGCGCGCATTTATCGCCTAAAGGGCTTCGATGGCCTATCGCTTTGAATTAATAAGCTTTACAGGCCGCCGCGAGTCCCGGGAGGCTTATACACCCTCACACGCACGCATCCATATATACGTACACCACGCGAAATTTCGACTATTTCTCGCTACCACCCCCCCCCCTGCGTTATTTTAATATTATATATGTATGTATAAGTCATCGTCGCGCGAGCGATTTATATCGTTCCGCTCGTTCGTGTCGTAAAAATTGTATAAAACTTACACTCTTCGCTATGTGTGTGTATAAAAAAGAATGGGGGAACGGAAAGAGGACAGAGCGAGTCGAGAGTAACTATAATATAAATCGTGAATTATGCAAAGAAGAGAAACCTTTCTTATGAGAAATATAAATTCAGCCGTACAAACGTAGTGATACCGCGGGACTTTATTACACTATCAAACACTGTAATAAAAAGCGAGACCTGACAAGAGGGATGTTTTATTCTCTGTTAGTTTCTTATGCAATAATTTTACGTTTTTGCCTATTGTGTGAGAAGGAGAGAGAAAGAGAGGGAAAGCAGAGGGTGACGCTTTGTGTCTTTTTTGTACACATCAAAAGTCGTGAATTATTATTGTTCGGCTTCGAGTAAGGAGAAAAAAGTAATTCGCGTCGAAATGTTATTTTTTATCTTTTCACCTCGTTCTTGTTCCCTTTTATTTTCATTTCCACTCTCTCTCTCTCTCTCTCTCTCTCTTTCAAGCACAGGTACCGTGAAGTAAAATGATAAAAGCCGGTTTTTGAACGATTCTATGATTCCGGTGCTTTGAGGTGATGCTTAAATATTACGCTTTTTGCATGTAAAAGATTTTCAACTGAGTTACGGAAATCTCCTTTACGTAAGCTTGTCTCTGAAAGAATGAGATGCGTGTGGGATATACACCTGTGGACAAAGGAAACTTCAAAAGAACCTTTAAAAACCCAGTTAATTCGAACCGTAGATTTCGAATTAGCTGTGAATACATTGGATGTCGCATTCGAGTTTAAGCTTGTAATTTCATTTTTTTTAAACGCCCACCCGATTGTCAGGATTGGAAATTATAATTAATTCACCGTGAAATCGTGACCGAAAATAACCAATAATGTTGCAGTAGTATTTAGGGTAGACCGGGGTAATGGGGGTCAGTGGGTAATTGTGGTCACCCGAATTTTAAAGAAAATACAAATTTGTATGCCTCAAAACCAGTTTTATACCAAATCAAAAGTAAAATACTACTTATATTAATTTATAGAAACATCTTATTTCAATTTATTGAAAAGTTATACAAGATCTTAGTTTTCAGTGGTCTTTCATCTAAGAAAACATATTTATTAAATGAGTTTTATAAAGATTTTCTAGCATCAAACAATGTTAGTTTTGTTATTACAATATTTTAGAAACTCTAAACATACAAAATTTAAAAAGAAATAATGCTCAAAATGTTACGAATTTAGTTAACTTTGATTGAAAAAATTACATTCAATTGGGGTAATTCGGATCAACGTGTTATTAAATAGCAATCTGAGAAAAGAGGTTAGAGTCACTTGAAATTTCTATCCGATTTAAATCTTACT
>UELU01129324.1:0-11909 GCA_900490025.1 Megastigmus dorsalis
ATTTATGAATTTTCCCTGTAATATTAATTTTCTGATCATTTAAAAAAAGTTCAGACGTAGTTTAATATAATAATAACTTACGGCTACTTGAAATATTTCTGTAGAATTTCTAAGTAATACATCGTTGCTTTCTATTTTGGCTTCAGTAAGTTGATAACTAAACAAATTTAGAACGTTATAGTAAAGTAATATATTTTTTATAATCATTTTGGTATTATATTTATATTCTTGAATATTGTATTAGATTGTGCCTATGGATAAGGTACGAGCAGTAGTGTAAGACTGGTTATTGGGAATAGAATATTCTCTGCAAATAATAGCAACTTTCAGGGGAAGTTGGTGGAGCATAATTACCATTATTTACAGTTTCATACTTTTTTCGTTAAATTTTCAATATTTTAACATATATCGACCTGAGCCTAATTCCCTGTAGTTCATATAATTGTAGTAGAACAGTAAAAGCGGGTAAAACTGCTGATCTTTCTGAGTGATATGAATAGAGAAAAATTTTTCAATTTTTGTCCGATGATGTTAAAAAGTAGATTGTGTCTATGGCTAAGCTTGGAGCAGTATTATAAGACTGACTATTGGGAATAGAAGTGAACTATAAAATATTTAAATATTATCAAATTACTGCAAAATTATTTTCTGTAAAAAAATAATAATTTTAATGGGAAGTTGGTGAAGTATTATTAGTATTATTATTATTTATTATTATTTATTGATCCATAATATTACAAAAAACATTGCAATAGCCTGAAGAGGTAAACATGTTACCTGTATAGGCTGGATACATAATATAAACTATAACTAAAATACATAATAACTTACAAACTAATAATAAACATTATACATTTTCATAAATTTTTTTAATTTCGTAGTGTCAAATAATAACAAAAAATAACTTTAATATCGAATTTCAATAATCTAGTTGTATAGCTATTATTTAATATAAACTTTTTTAGGTTGATTTTTATAGTTACTTTGCTCTTCTTCATTATTTTAAGTTCTACCGGTAGTTTATTGAATATCTTTATTGCTTCTAAATAGTTATGGACATTTACCGTTTCTTATTTTTTATGTTAATATTCAATATTTTAACATTTTGCAAGCTTAGCCCAATTATGTGGACTGCAGAGAATTGGGCTCAACTTGCAAAATGTTAAAATATTGAAAACTAAGCGAAAACTGTGAAACGGTAACTTCGGTAAGTAGTCGTCCGCAGAGAAATAAAAGAGGAAAAAAATTTCTCAAAAATAGTTGTTTGCATAGAATAAAATTGCATTTTTCAAAATTGGAGCCGACGCGTAAAATGTGACTTTACGGTCACTGCAACAAAAAAAGGTTTTTAAGCATTTTATGATAAATTGCTTTCTGACGGAGAAAGCTTTGCATCGATGCAAGAAATACAAAGCTTCCTCTCCGAGGAAATCATAAGAACAGTGACATAAAGATTTCTTTTTTAAATAAAGGGTTAAAAATATTAAACCAATACATATTTTTTTTTAAAACATAAAGCCTCATTTAATATTTGTAAATATGAGAACTTTTTGATAAATAAAATGTGAGAATTTGAATTAATATGTGAAAAGGTCATCATTTTCAACCTTATCACAGTTTACAAATGTAAATGACTTTATTCAGATTCCTATTTGAATGTAAAACCGTATGGGTTCTCAGAAGTCGATCATCATTTAATATTACCTAGACCTTCTTAAGTGTCGCTGTTTCCGTCAATTCCTTGTTAATTTCACCTAAAAATCCAAGCCAAATCGAATGAAAACCACAAACAATAAATTAAATTATCCAATCCTCGGAAACCAGAAAAGGAACACACCTATCGGAAAAAATCGATAGATCCCTTATTCAGTCGCAACCACTAAATCATAGCAAATGCGCATTTTTCAAATTTCTCCGAATTCACGGCAAAACTCGCGCATCTAGAGAGAACCCGGTTAAGCAGCGCCTGCGGGTCCTTTCTGTAAAAAAAACCCTCACATTCCGCAAAAATAAAAGGCCAGACTCAACAGCCGCCCACGATAATAACAGAAAGCGAGCGAAAACAGGCCCGCGAGCTGACGTAACGAGCCGCGTAATCCGTTTATAATATAGTCCCGGAATTCCTCTCCCTCTCTTTCTTCCATCGACGGCCCGCATAGTGGAGATCACGCAGAGAGCGCGAGAGAGGGAAAGGCGAGAAATCGATGCCAAATTCGCCGAACAATTCCCACACACGAGCCGCCGGCAGAGTATTTAGGCGGAATTCCATCCTGTGTTATATGGGTATACGTGTAGAGACAGAGTCTATACTGCACGTGGCGCGTGCGCGAGTCTCGGGCATTATTCAAATGTAACGCGCGGGACGAGCACGAGTTTGCGGTGCGCCGATGGCAGCGACGTTTCGTGCGCGTTTCGTATACGACGTGTGCAGATCGACAGACCGAGGGGAGATTCCGTCTGCGTATCGCACATCGGACAGGTTGATGAGTCAAGGAGGAGAGCGCGAGAGTGCTGAGCTTTACGTGATCGGATATATTTGGAAAGTTTTCTTCGTTTTTTCCGTTTTGACAGAGATGCATTTTTTAATCTGAGATTTCACTTTGAAATGCGTGATAGGCACGAGATTTTTTTTTTACAAATTGTTGGTGGGAACCCAAGTTTCTCATCTGTACAGACTTACCTTTATATCCGCACTTAATAAACTTTTATTATAAAATACATCGTAAAATAAGGTTTTAAGCAGCATTAATCAGACACTACGGAAGTAGAAAATCAAATATCTAGAAGTGATTAGGGAAACTGATTAAAGATAAAGAATCGAATAAATAACACAACTTCGAGTCCCAGTTATTACAGTACCGAAATCGCAACTGTCACATGAATTTCATTTTTTCGCATAGTTCCGCAGTGCTCTTTAAACCTGATATAATACACGCGAGAAAACGAGGAAAAGAAAAATTGCTGGGATCAAAATAATACGCAACATCTGTATATGTATATAAAAAACGCATAGCAGGAGAGAAGAGCCGGCAAAGGGCAAAGCTACAAACAGATGGGAGAAAAAATCAAGCGCCTCGGAGCCTTCAAAAGCATACTAATTTTGCTAATGAGCATATAATAACTTCTTTCTGAAATCGCGTGGGGACGTTGGCGAACCAGAAAGAGACAGAGAGAGAGAGAGAGAGAGAGATAGAGAGAGAGAGAAAAACGAGTAAAATATCTATTTTCCGAGCGTCCCGCAAAAGCAGATGGAAAATTTGGCGAAAGTTGGAGGTAATCTAATCGCTCGGGCCATTTTCATGGCGCTGATGCCGCCACTCGCATGGTCAAAGCCGAGGTCAAAGCATATACGAGGTCCTTTCAGCGTCGAATTTACCGGTGGGACATTTCGTTTTTAAGTACGCTACGAAGTTTGGACAGTTTTTATTGTGCTTGTAGGGAAGGATACTCTTGAAAAGAGTTTTTCTTTCGAACTTGCTGTTTTTGAGCGTTGATGTTCTCATTCGTGTATAATTTTTATTCGCATCGAACTGAAATGATGGGTTCGTAAAAAATATATTCTTCTATGGAAATATATTTTTCTGAGCTTCTTTTTAAACTTGAAGAAAAGAGCAATATAGTAAGTATAGCTTAGTACAAGTATAAAATGAAAAAGCTCAATTTCAAATTTTAAGTACTTGTTCGTTACAAATTCATCTGGACTGGATCACAAAATGATAGGTTGAACATTATATTATTTTTTGATAAACGAGTGCGCACATTTTCGCCTACAGTTGGCAGTCAAAAAACTAATGCACATCTCATATACACTTATTTCGAAATGAAAAATCACCTTTCCCCAAAGTTCTGACGTCTTAAAATTCTTCAGCGCTGCAGAGAGCAACAGAGATATACGCCACGTAGCTGCACTGTACGTATATGAAGGAGGTTAAAGCGAGCACTCGCTTGACTGTATGTGCGCAATAAATGATAACGTGTCGTAGCGCGGGGAAAATAATGGTATTGTTGGGGTGGTGAGGAGAGGGTGAGGAGCTAGGAGGGAGAGCGTGTAAGGAACAGCTTTGAGATTGTGGCGCGTACAGCGGCAAAGACGCGCGGGTAGGGAGTCTTAAAGTTTGATAATGAGGGAGGAGGAGTTTTGACACTGTGAGTAGTCGAGCGGTTACTTAGATAGCGTTTTCGAACGCAAGTTTGGGAAAAAGTATTTTTTTTTACTTTACAACGTACGTTGTTAATAAGATTATTCGCTGTTATTAAGATTATTTTGGTTTAAATTGCAAATTGTGTAAAAAAATTCATTCATATATGTTGAGCCATAATTTATATCAGTCTCCTGTATTTTAAACTAATGATAAATATTTACTTTTTGAAATATTCTTAACAGTGATACAAGATATATATTAATATAAAAAATGAGCGCTCGAACATAAAAAAAATAGTCGCTAATATCCAGCCACTAAAGAAGAAGTAAACGCTCCATATTAAATTGAAAGTCACCTCTGATTTTTCATTAAAAGAATACTTTGTAGAACAATGTCTTTTATTATTAAACACCCTTTGAATAAATCCAAATTCATAGAATCTTCTTACAAGTGTATCAAGCTTGTAATTCAACGGTGAATCCAAAGCAATTAAAAATGTATAACTTAGTTTAATTGGATTAGCTTCGGATATGTGAATATTTGCACTCTCGGAAAAATAAAATCTCATCATTATATTATCCTCCAAGCAAGCGATCGGATCACCTCTTGAAAGTTTATAAAAGGACTCGGACAACAAAGTTTCTCGAAATCTTTCTCGTAAGTCTTTAGACTTCAATACAGTAATAAGGTTTGGAACGCCCCTAGGTGTGAGATTGAATTTTATTAGGTCTTCTATCGAATCTATGGTTGAGGCAGCTGTTGACGGCACAGTCTTTAATGCACTTAAATAGCTTTGTATAAAGGATGTGGTTAGAAAAGCCAATAGAGTTACGATTATGAATACTATTCTTCCAAATACATTTTTTGGCCCTGACAGTATTGGAATATTGGAAAAAAGTAGCATGAAATTAAAAGTAGCTTCGAATATTGCAGTTTCATATTTTTTTCGTTCAATATTCAATATTTCTTAACTCAACTCAAGTTCCAAAATGTTAATATATTGAAAATTGAGCGAATAAAGGATGATACGATAAATGTCGATAACTATTTTCCACGGACATTTCCTTAAATTTACTATTTTTTTACAAGAAATAATTTTTGCGAAGGAAGGTTGTCGCAATAGCTATGGAGCCTTAATGTTTTGTAATGAGGGAGAAGGCTGTTACTTGTCAGTAGTCGATCGGTTAATTATAGATAGCGTTTTAGAACGTAAATTTGGGAAAAAGTATTTTTTTTTTATATTATAATGTATGTTTTTACTAATATTATTTATGCAGTAATCGAACATTCTGAACATATTTGAGTTGTACTCGCGAAATCATATAACAATATAAATTGAATAATAAAGCAACAATTAAATATGTTATCTTCGCGTCAACGATGCAAGCCACATAATCACGTATATGGTCCAGGAATTTTCATATACATTTTGCACATCCCAAAGATTACAAAAGCCAAAAAACAAAATGCAGCAAAGCCCAACGGCGGTAGCATCCGTAACCCAACACCATTCACCGATTCTTTTCTTGTATACTTATTCGCCTTATTTCATTACCGCACACGCATTGTATATACGAGTTATGCACGATGGAGTATACAACGTCGGAGCGTATAGGCCGCAAGCGAAGCCCCGTAAAAGGCGCACGACCGTTTTTCGTGCAGCCACGGCGATGTGTATAGGAAGCGTGGATAGCGCGTGTGCAGACGTGCGGTGCAGCCCTAAGCTCCGCCAAGGCGTGCGTGTATAGCCGCAAAAGCCTCGTAGGGCGAGTCTCCGCGTCCACCGAGGTGTTGGGTTACCATGAAAAAGTCGCGGCTGAGATTCTGGTTAATAACGATTTGGTATACGTTAAATTGAAATTTTAAACTTGTATCGAATTGATATCGAACGAATCTGCATCAATGTTGCAAGACGGCTGAAATGATAAAAAGTACAAAAGATTTGTATGGGTTCATTGAGAAGAATCATGCATCCTCTGCAAATCCTATAGAAAAAAGCATAAGAAGATTAATAAATTTCAGATCCAGGAACATTTTCAAGGAAATACATTTTTTTTCCCTATTGCCCTCAAAAACAGGCCCTGGTTGAAAATCGATCATCTTTCATACGAAGGTCAACGCGTCACTATAATAGATGCACAAAATATATCGATTTCATACCTAATAATCGCATACTAATTTAAATACAGTTTACCGTTTCCAGTAGGTACGCGACATTGCGACAAGTGAGCCTTCCCTCTCGTTACAAAATGACCAACTTCCGAGTCTTCTTCAGTCTGATTTATATACCAAGTGTTCAGCAGCAGTCAATAATAGCATGACCGGGAAAAAGGATATCCCACTCGGAATTTCCCCTATTTATACCTCGATCGTAAATTGCTTAATTTAATGGTGCTTCCCTCTCACTCGACTTGTGCCAAGTGTATACCGATGCGCCCCTCTCGACTTTTTATTCCACGCGCGAGACACAGACAGCGAGAAACTCGAGAGAGGGAATAATGCAAATCTGCTCCACTCTTTTCGGCCTCTCGCGTGCAGCCGATCATTAAAATTAACGATTCGTGCCGATCTCTCTCTCTCTCTCTCTCTCTCTCTCGCTCTCTCTCGCTCTCTTCCATGTACTCGTTTTTGCCGGCACAGACTGACGGAGAGTCAAAGAATGCGCCGCGAGTGATAAACGCTCTCGATTTTCGGCTCTCGCGTGTGTGTGCGTATGTGTAAAGCATTTGCAGACGATGGACAGTTCGCGCGCGTACGTCGATAATGCTGATTTGTGCGGGTAAGGAATTTGCTCCGTTAACAGTGAATGATCGTAGCCGAGATGAGGTCTTCTTTTTCTCTTTTAAACATACGCGGATGCATGAGACACTTGGGAAAATGCAGGTTCGGATGCTGGAGAAGAGCCTCTGGAATACTATCGCAACGTTTAAGTATTCTTCTTAGAGACGCGTCTAAATATTGAATCAGACTGGCGTTTAATTTTTTGTGCCATACTCAGTTTTAGAGCTCGCTAAATATTTCAATTCCTGGTTATTTGTTTTCTCGTCGTTAGACGTTTCCGAGGCAGCGCAGCGACGTTTTTGTCCTACGATTTAAGAGCTTTTGAGCGATTGCTTGAGAAATCTTGAAACAGCTATACGAGTCGCAGAGGCGGTAAGCTTCTTTTGGCATTAAATTATTCTCAGTGAGCATATTGTATTTTACGAGAGCTACAGATTTTCAAAGCCTACAGGTATCTCAGGTTTTTTCTTAACAATATTTGTGCATATTAGATATTACTCGAGCTTTAAAATCAACACTTACATTACTTTTTTTACATTTCTTATTAAGGATAATTAGGGTGATTCAATGATACTGATGAATAATTAACGAGGATCCGATAAAGCAGGTTATCGTCAATTAATGTGTAATAAAATTCCAATTAAAAAGTATGCTTATTCTCAATAGTTTTTACTTTTTGTCATTTCAATTTTAAACTGAATTAGCATTAAATTTCATAAAATATTTGTGTATCTCGCTGTTGGGAAAAAATTCCAATTTCAGCCGACTCATAAATTGTAATTCTTTTTCCCTTTGTCCCGCCTCTTTTATTTGGTAATATTCTATGACATCATATTTATTAAATTGATTCTCTTACTAATAATCATAAAATATTATTACGTGGTAGTCTTTTATTTAGTATAGCAACATTAAACGTGAGTTTCAATAAAATAAAATCACTTCTTCATTTATTCATATAAATTTTCCAATTTCTAATGGCCAATTTAAACTAATGATATTTGTGAGATCTATTCAGAAATTGTCAAGTAATCTTGTTTTTCCTTGTTTACATATTCAAATAAATTGTCCAATTTACAAAGGCCAATTTAAACTAATGATATTTGTAAGATCTATTCAGAAATTGTCAAGTACTCTTTCTTTTAATTTTACATAATTATTATTAATTGTTAATAAGTACCAAAATAATAAAATGAACTGCAACTTTGCAATGGTGTCTTATTAAGAATAGAGATGCTAAATAAGCTATCAAAGCTATCAAAGGTGTTAACAATTTATTGTTAACACCTTTAGTAGGTTCGATAGCTTATATGACATCTCTACTCTTAGGAATCGGATTGATTCATTATTAACTTTAAAATATCCTGTGATGTTCCATGGTATATAAAACACTCAATTGACCCCTTCGACATGTAATTTGAACTTCTCTCTCCCATTGTTGTGTTAAGGAAGCAGGGCAAACTGTCATATAAAACACTCAATTGAAAAAATAGCAAATTTAAGGAAAAGTCGATGGAACATAGTTATCGACATTTATCGTTTCATCCTTTATTCGCTCAATTTTCAATATTTTAATATTTTGGAAGTTGAGTTGAGTTAAGAAATATTGAATATTGAACGAACAAAATATGAAACCGTAAATGTCCATAACTATACTTCACCAACTTCCCCTTAAAATTTCTATTTTTTACAGAAAATAATTTTGAAGTAATTTGACATTTACATATTTTATAATTAACTTCTATTTCCAATAGTCAGTCTTATACTACTGCTCGAAGCTTAGCCATAGGCACAATCTACTTCAGTATTCAAGTATATAAATATAATACCAAAATGATTATAAAAAATATGTTGCTTTACAATAACGTTCTAAATTTGTTTTTTTATCAACTTATTGAAGCCAAAATAGAAAGCAACGATGTATTACTTAGAAATTCAACAGAAATATTTCAAGTAGCCGTAAGTTATTATTATATTAAACCACGCCTTAACTTTTTTTAAATGATCAGAAAATTAATATTACAGGGAAAATTCATAAATTATTGTTTTGAGGCAAAAACATCTTTGCTCATTATCAATGGCAATACAGTTGATTCATCATCATTAAATTCAATTATTTATTCTATGAGTCCAATAAATTTAATTGGAGGAAACGAAAATAATGTCTTTAAAAAACATAAACGTTTCCAGAGAGTTTATAAAATAAATGAGACGCATTTCAGTAAACCGAATAGACCTGCAACGAGCGTCGCATTTATAGTATCATCGAATGCAATTTTTGCTATGTTACTAGAAGATATGAGAAATTCTATTTGGTGGAACCATGAAGTCCTTTTTTTAATAGTTAATCTGGATCTTGATAACAGTTGTCTAATGGCACATGCATTTTTGTACACAATCTGGAATTATAATATTTTATCAGCTGTATACTTATGTCGTACTAAGGACAATCATTTATTTTTCTATACTTACAATCCTTTCACGAATTTAGCTCCAAGGTTTTGGGAGGTTGTGCCACATAGTCGCATGAATAACGAACGTTATACGCTGTTCAGACATTTTATTCCTGAATCTTACGAATCTATATTTACATATGGTAAGTATAAAAAATACATATTATTTTAATATTGGTAAAAAATATAAATGAGTTTGTATAGATCTAATTGAAATATTATTAATCATAAATAGATTCATCAATCTGCAATATTTTGTATTTTGATAAAACAAATAATCTAAATGGCCATAACATCAAAACCAGTATGAACATATTTGTAAATGAGTCGATCCATGACATTAAACAAATAAGCATATGCAAATTTGTACATCATGGCATTATGAATGTGCTGTTAACTCATTTAAATGCAAATATTTCCATAAAATTCTTCAATCTTTTGGGTTTTATCAACGAGCATGGCGAACCTCAAGGAGCAGTTAAAGAAATAGTAACTGGTAAAATAGACATTACAATGACTTTATATTATATGCGTGATTATTGGCAACATCAATTATATCCTTTCCATGAAAGCACAATTGAAATTGCATCGTCAAAGCATTTCGTTAATTATGTTGAAATATTTTTTTCTACATTTGACTTGAAAGCTTGGATACTTTTCATAACAGTGAGCTCCACATGCATTATTAGTTTGAAATTTGTTCTAAAAGAATCAATATTCGAAGCTACTTTTAATTTCATGCGACTTTTTTCCAATATTCCAATACTGTCAGGGCCAAAAAATGTATTTGGAAGAATAGTATTCATAATCGTTACTCTATTGGCTTTTCTAACCACATCCTTTATACAGAGCTATTTAAGTGCATTAAAGACTGTGCCGTCAACAACCTCAACTATAGATTCGATAGAAGACCTAATAGAATCCAATCTCACACCTATGGGTGTTCCAAACCTTATTACTGTATTGAAGCCTAAAGAGTTACGAGAAAGATTTCGAGAAACTTTGTTGTCCGAGTGCTTTTATAAACTTTCAAGAGGTGATCCGATCGCTTGTTTGGAGGATAATATGATGATGAGATTCTATTTTTCCGAGAGTGCAAATATTCACATGTCCAAAGGTAGTTCAATTAAACTAAGTTATACATTTTTAATTGCTTTGGATTCACCGTTGAATTACAAGCTTGATACACTTGTAAGAAGATTCTATGAATGTGGATTTATTCAAAGGGTGTTTAATAATAAAAGACATTGTTCTACAAAGTATTCTTTTAATGAAAAATCAGAGGTGACTTTCAATTTAATATGGAGCGTGTACTTCTTATTTAGTGGCTGGATATTAGCGACTATTTTTTTTATGTTAGAACGCTCATTTTATATGTTAACTATCTTTTGGATTAGATTAAAAATACTTTTGACAAGAATAAAAAAATCGTTAATATACATCTTGTATCATCATCACTGTTAAGAATATCTAATAAAAACTTACCTTTAAAAAGGTAAAATCTTGGCAAGTATGAGTGTATTTTCGCACTCGTTTGTTTATTTCTATAAAATGTTTTTAGACAATTCTTAGCTTGTTAATTTTTTAAACAATAAATGTAATAATTTAGTGCAACAATTTCACCAATTGTCTTAATTATAACATTTTGTGTTTATAATTTTATTTTTTTTTTATAAAAGAAATCACACCTCTTTTATTTGGTAATATTGTATGAGATGATATTTATTAAATTGATTCTCTTTCTAATAATCATAAAATATTATTACATGGTAGTCTTTTATTTAGTATAGCAACATTAAACTTGAGTTTTCAATTAAATAAAATCGCATCTTCATTTATTCACATAAATTTTCCAATTTCTAATGGCCAATTTAAACTAAAGAAACTTGTGAAATCAATTCAGAAATTGTCAAGTACTCTTTTTCTTCCTTGTTTACATATTCAAATAAATTGTCCAATTTACAAAGGCCAATTTAAACTAATGATATTTGTGAGATCTATTTAAAAATTGTCAAGTAATCTTTTTCTTAATTTTGCAGTCAAATAAAGTTTCCAATTTATAATGTCCAATTTAAACTAAAGAAAATTGTGAAATCAATTTAGAAATTGTCAAGTACTCTTTTTCTTAATTTTACATAGTTATTATTAATTGTGAATAAGTACCAAAATAATAAAATGAACTGCAACTTTGCAATGGTGCCGTATTAAGAATAGAGATGTCAAATAAGTTATCAAAGCTATCAAAGGTGTTAACAATTGTTAGGGCTCGGACAGCCAAAAGAATGAGGAATAAAGAATAAGAAAATAACATTGCTTACTATATCTATATATATATAAAATAACAGGAATATGGAGGAATAACTTTTTATTTTTCATATATACAGATATAGAAACCAATGCCATTTTCCCATTCCCTCATTCCTCATTCTTTTGGCTGTCCGAGCCCTTAATCGGATTAATTCATTATTAAGGCTATTTGCACGTAAGAAGGATTGAGAAGGAATAGCGAGGAATAACGTCTGACAGCCAATCAAAA
>UELU01129326.1:0-68148 GCA_900490025.1 Megastigmus dorsalis
ACAGTAATATACAATATACAGTAATATACAATATACATACATATATTAAATGAACAGCAAAATATTATACAATGTGTATATACGCAATGTTTATAGTCAATAACGTATAAAATTTACAATAATGAATAAACAAAAAGAAACTTTTCACACTTTCGTTTTTCTTAATGTACGTTTTTGATCTTGTAGAGATAAATTTTGTATACTTTTTTTTCAGATTTTTTACCTAAATCATTATTTTTACCGTTCGATATACGGTTTCTTACATTAGTTTGTTTTGTTATTTTTTAAAATGAATCAACTTTCTTAACACCTTCATTGTCTTCATTAGGTAAGACAATACTTTTTTTATTATTCTGTTTAATTTCTTTTTTATTTTGCCTCGTCTTTTTTAGTTTTTTCAAAATACCACCATCAATTTCAAGAGGAATCTTATGACCTTGTTTTTTCTTCTCATTAGCAGAACTTTTTTCTGCAATGCTCTTAGACCTTTTTCTAGTAGTAACGGAGTTTTTAAAATGCCTACTATTTGGATCTTTCAGAAAGTTTTTGCAAGGTTGATCATAGAAATTATTTGATATACAATAGGGGCACGATAATTCATTCAAAATACCCATGTAGATTTTTACCATTTAATTTCGAAAATTTTTTTAGTGTTCGGAACTGGTTTTAATGAAATGAGTTTTGTATCAACCCTTTCTATACCGGACTGTAGTATTAGAAATGCTTTGATCTTTGAATTGATCATGGCTTTAGCAGAAATAATGTCGAATCCTTGTTTTTTATATTGCGTAGATGGACCATCACTTTGAAAATGAAAAGTTGTGACGCCTGGTACAGTCTCTTTAATCAATTTGAAAATAGGATGAAGGTGTGCCCATACTGATGCAGCATAAAGCGGGAGACATTCCGATATTGTACAAAAATACACACAAATATTCACGGATTTTGAAATAATTTTTTTAAAGTCACTTTATATAATCTATTTTTTTCTTCCTTTATTTGCAACATAAGTAAGTTTGGCAATAATGAAATGTTAATTTTCTGGATTTTCGTACGATTTTTAATATTTCATGGAAAATCAACGTAATTGTCACTCACGTAGACTTCAATAACGTTCGATATATCGATCGGTGAGGATGAGGCTTTTGACAATAGGTTACTGTGTGAAGTATAATAGATTACAAGAAGTTTTAAAGTAATAACATGTTTTCGAAAAAAAATTATGCGAGCATGAGCGTCAATATAGCGCCTTCAACATTTTTTATGGTACATCATTTTTGAAACCACAGGTTTTTCGTTTTTTCAACAGAAATCGTTATGCGTAACCAATATTTTTAATTTTTAAATGCCTCAAAAAATTATAAACAAAAAACTTCGAAAATTTTTAATTACCCAAAATGGAGTATCGCTACTTTCAGGGCTGATAGTTATGAATCGTTGAGTGGCACACTCATTTCACATAGATAACTTGAATAGTTATTGTAAAATGTATATCTGACTTCAATTTCAAAAAGATTCATACATGCCTCTAAAAGTTATGAATAAAAATCAAAAATAAATTTGCAGAGTATCGCTTGAAAAAGTACTAATTTCAAGGTTTTTCATTTTTTAAAGTTTCCCAGAAACGTTCTATTGACTTTCGTATATATTAATATCATCAGATTCGACAGTTTTGGAGTAAAACTAAAGGCCTATATGCTTGGTACATAATTTTAATTTTTTTTCATGTGTAGACCACCGAGTATCAAAAAGATCAAACGTTTCGTAGATTATCCAATGTTCTACGGCGAATTTGACTTTTTATTTTAATTTCCTAGCTTCTTTTAATGGAACGATGCCTGTGAATTTAGATTACTTCCATTATTAGTTTTAAGATGAAATATCATTGTATCGGTAGTCGTTATTAAATATTACCAACATTTGTGATGTATAATTTTACAACCGATTTGATTGATTTTTTAGTACATATAGCTTTTTGTATACAAAATGAAATGCACTATAAAGCCAAACTTATCATTTAAAGCTGTATGTAGCTCATGCAGCCGAAGCATATATCCTTGCTACCTTTTTTCATAATCTTTAACAGCAATTAAGATAAATTTTGCAGTACTGCACATTAGTTGGAGAGATAAAAAAAAATTGTGAAATAGGTAATTTTATCTTATGTTTTTGACTATAGAAATATGGCATTATTTGCTAACTCCACTGCTCTGTAATCGTCAAATTTGTCACGAAGAAAATATTTTAATATTCAGGCCAAGAGAAAATGTTAATTTTTCCACAAACAGTACCATTGTCGTATATTTGAATATAGCTATCATATCAATCTCAAATTTGCATTAAAATTATTTTAAACATATATAACACTACTCATTTATTTTAGTAAATGCAATGATGAAATTGTTAAATTTTTACAGTATATACTTTTGTATATTTTAATTAAATTTGTAGTTATGAAAACATGTATGGTAGTTTTGTCAATTAATATTAATAGACATAGGTATAGTTAACAACAATTACAAAATGCGACTAATTTACAATAAAACCTAATTTCAGAATTATATCGCGATTATTTTTACTATCATTTGATAAAGCTTCCAGTGCCGCGGCACGTTTACTTGCCGCTTAATTATCATGATGCTCGGAGTCTGAAACACAAATACTGATATCATAAACTTCTTAGACATAATAACAACGTAATAAGAAATTGTAAACTTTGCAACAATGCTAAAATCTCTGATAAAATCTAGACTTTTTAGGTATACTGCATAAATAGGTTTAGTTTTACTAGTACATAGGTAGTAAGTATAATATTTGTTATGTCCTTTGATGAAACCGGGTTCTCAAACATTCATGCAAATCCGCAAGATTTGGCCGATGAATAACTATAAGGGCAACAAAACCAAACTCTTCCGGCTTATTCATAAAATATATACACCACTTTATGCTGTACAGGGCCTCAAACATATACATCACCTGAAATTTCTCTTATCGTCCGTGAAGCTCCAGTGCACATCAGCGCGTAACGTGTACCCGTGTATAATATATATACAAGGGATGAACGTTTACCCATTACGTCCATCCAGCGTTTTATACATATCGTTTTATATACATCGGTATCTTACAGGGCAAAAGAAAGTATATGAAAAGCACATAGGACACGCGGAAAATCGAAGACTAGTATAAATCTGGCTATTGCCTCGGCGTCTCATCGAACTTGATATCGACGGTTCTTACGAAGACTAGCACTTTTCAATTTTTTAATGAAGCCTGGCACTTAGTAATATTTCGGCGCGAAGATTGGTACGATTTGTATTACACCGCGAAGATTAGCACGATTCGTATTTCGCCGCGAAGACTAGCTCGATTCAATTTTTATCGCGAAGACAATAATTCGATTTAATATATTAAAATAGTTTAAGTATATAAATTTATGGCGTAAAGTCGAAGCGGTTTATATGTATATAATAAAAACTAATAAATATTTTTTAATTTTTAATGTTTATGCATTTTTTAAAAAACGTTGCTTCCATTTCCTAAAGTTGATAGTCGTAATGTACGCCCTCGAATTAATAAATAGTCACCGGAACACCTCAGATTACATTTAAATGCAAAAACGGTCTTTTTTCCCCTGGCGCATGGACCATATAATGATTTTTACATATTAATTTCTAATGTATAATATATATTTTCTTATAAAGAACGTATCTTACGTTTAATAAAAATAATAATCCTTTACTGTAATGATAGTATTATAATGTGTGATATTGAATCTATTTCCGAATACTGCGGGTATAGCTCGAGTTGTGCATCCTTACTCTGATTTCTCCTGCAGGATGCTGACAACTGGCACGATGGAAAATCGAACAACATAAGAAAAGATACTTCTTAAAAGTCTATCCAAGCCCTTTCAGTACTGAATTTTGAAGGATAATTATAAATACAATGATTTTCAAAATTATGATTAGATCTTACAAAATTGCTATAAATATTTAAATCACTAGTTCAAATTATTGAGTAATGACTACATGTTTAAAGGTACTTTATTTTACAAAAGATGTAAACTTTTAATATACCAAAACCTTCATATTCCATTAGTTACAAGAGAGTTAATACAGAACAGCCCTTTATTAGCCGTAATTTAATAACAACTTCATATAGTAACTTTTTTGCTGCGACTCCAAGTGTTCAATCTTATTAAAAAGTCTGCATTAAAAATAATTTTTTTAATCGCACATCCAAAAATAATTCATAAGAATATCTATTATAATAATAATTCATTTAAGAATATATTTGTAAGACGATGCTACTCTGCGAAACATACTCAAAAATTCAGCACATCATTTTCGATATACGACACTCATTTCAGAATCGAGTTCTTCAGGTTCTTCGAGTTCAACAGTAGATCACGTTAATGATAAGCGTTGTAATAAGAACTACACCTAGTTAGTTGTGTAGATTGACGATTGTGTAGATTGATGATTATTGATGTAACCAGAAACATACTTACAAATAATGCACACCAATCTGAAACAATGTAAGATAATTATATATTTAATATTTAATATTTATTGACCAGAAAAAAAAAATTTTACAAAGGTAAAATCCTGTAGAGGTAACACAGTTACCTGTACATAGGCTGGCACATGAAAGACTGACAAATTAACTTAGATACATTTATATTTAATAGAAATATATTTTACAGTTAATAAGTAGAAACAATCAATAAAATTTTACGCATATATAAAAATAGGTAAAACAGATTAACAGTAACGCTTATAACAATTTAAATTTCTTTTTTATATACATTATATTTTAGCAGCTATTATTATTACTTATCCACCTTTTAAGTTTGTTTTTTATAATACTTTTATTATTTTTTTTTCTTATTGGATTTAAACACTTTAACTCTGCTGGTAGTGAGTTATATGTTTTGATTGCTATTATATAGCTGTTTGTATATGTATATATATATTTAACGTAAAAATGAATGTATTATATAGCTAAATAAATATATCCAAATTTTTCTTCTGGATGATGTATCTTGTTAACGACAATATTTGACGCGATGCGAGGTCTTTGCTTCTCCAGGCTATTTGGCACAAAGCGCCTGCAATATAAGTTCACTTCAAACCCTATATATATGTAGTTACAGGTTATATACGTACTAGCATGTATTATCATATCCATGGATATGATTATTAAAAATAAGTTAGAACATTTTTACAGATTGAAATAGAGCTTCGCCATTTTTTTAACGTAAGTATCACACATTTAATGTGAAATAATTGTATCATATAATATGTAAACTAAAAATTCCAAACTTGCTTTTTTCAGGAAAACAGAAAAAAAAGAACTCAACACATCGCCAACAATATGCGATAACAGCTAATAGTCATAAAAATGAAGAATAGCAAGAGCGTAAAAAAGATGAACTTCTAGATAGCAGGAAAAAACTAGCCGTTTCCCTGCCAGTGAAAAGAAGAGAGAAAGAACTGTAACGTTGTTCACAAGTTTATCACGTTCCAAGTTCCCTCAGCAGTTGTTAATCTCGCATACGTACATCGCTGAAAACAGGTTTTCGAGAGTTCGGACGAGTTGAAGTGAAAGGTCGCAAAAAAAGAAAGATCTGTATCTACTGAATACTGCATTTTTCTGGTGTTTTATTCTTCGAAAATCGCATTTAAAAATGTCCGCAGTTCATTGGTATGAAGACGAGGTGAAGTTGCGCGAAACAGGAATAATACTTCTTTGCTGTGGAGTAACTTTAAATAGAGAGATACAATTTTAAAGCGTGCCATAAATGTGATTATAAAAATTATCTTACTACATTTTTCATTTTAATGCGATGAAACAATTATAGAAAACTTCTAAATCTTAAGAATGTGGAAATACCTATGCTGTATATATATGTAGATACAATTATTATGGATAACGTCTTTCTATGTACATATTATTTACATTTATTAAGAAAATAGATAACTTGAGGCTCATTACTTAAAATAATTCAAAAGTGGAAAAAATGCATTTCTTAATTAAGATAACTAATTTCTTTCTTATTCTTTCATTGTCATTTAATAAACAATTGTCGGAAATTCTTATAAAAAAAAAGCCAGGTATACCAATTTGACGGTCACGTTTAAATAAGACTTTGTTCATTTGCGTTAGCGACGAGCAAAATCACGCACCATAAATTTTTGCCATTCAACGTAAAAATTAAATTATCCTGTCTGTCCCGCCGACCAACGTAATTTCGCGTGATTTTTTTTCTTTTCAAGACTCGCGTCTACCTATTTCCGCAAATTTAAAAAAAAAACGAGGAATAAGTCACGCGTAAACAAATCGTAAATTGCGTCATTCGAGAATATTCGCACGCATTTCAAGTTCCTCTGTTCTTTTTTTTTTTGGTCGCTCGTATTTTAGCCGAGTGAAGTATAACTCAGAGTGAGTCTTCTGCTTGGACGTCGATCGAGTTCAAGATTCAACCGCAATGAAATTTGAGACGAATCCGCGTGTACTCCGATCGTCGCCGAACACTCCGACTAGCGGTTATCAAGTCATGCGTGACAAGCTCGGATGCATGTAGTCAGCATGTGTTTTTTTTTTCTTCTGTTTAGCGAGTCGAGAGTCTAGTGCGGATTCGTAGCTTCGTGCGCGCACAATATTCCCAGGCTGTCTTTGGTAATGCTAGTCGAAGATTACCGATGAATTATTTTCATAATATTACAATGTTGCATCATCTTTGTTTGTTTATTCTTGTTTAATTAACGTCAAGAATAGTTTGAGGTGAATCGATAGTGTTTAATGTGTGCTTGCTGTTCTAATCCTTCAAAATTACATTTGTAAATAAATCTCTCGAAACTAATTCGAAATATTAGTGCTTTCAGTTCTAAGAAAACATTCAAGCAGTGTCAATAAAATAAATCATAGATAGTATATATAGACGTACTCGTATTAATATTTATAGCTTTGCGTAATCATGAACAATTTTTATAACACACGGGGAAAAAGCTGGTTGAATTAAAAATTACTATGTTCCGCAATAAGCATGATACATACCCACAAAATGAGAAAAATTAACTATAATTATAGTATAGTTATAGTATAGTAATATGAGGTTATATATGTAATAAAATAGATATATGTAATAAAACAGTAATTTTTCTCATTTTGTGATTATGTCCCACACTTACTACAGAATATAGTAATGTTTAACATAATAATGGTTTCTCCGTATAGAAATAAATGTATAAATTTATAGGGTTAGATTACATTTGTAATAATATTTTTAAAAATTAGAAATATCGAACATGTGTATATGCAAATCACATGATAGTATTATATAATACGTATTATGAAAAGTGAATAAAGTCTTTGTAAACAATAAATATTCATAATTCATAAACGTATTCGAATATGTACGTACTTTATATTTCTTATTACAGATACTGTCACGTACGCGATTTGACAGCGCCTACTTGACACCTACCCTACGCCGAATTGGACTATCGCGCGAGATAAGCAGGATCGTCGGAGTCTGGACGACACCGCGAAGCAACCCACATCTTTCTCGCGATTTAACTTAAACTGAGTACACGACTTATACTGAAACACCCGTCTTTATTACTTCAATCCCTTATAACCAACCCCTAACCTCGACATCCTCACGTAACGGTACATAATACATTAAGAGCATCCTTAGTAAACACCGAAAGAAAAAAAAATATAATCTTTCCTCTTTGCTGTGTAGAATCTCTGTGCAGCTTGCAAATAAATTTTTGCTAGAGTCTGCAATTACCTACATGAGTCATTTGGGAGATATGTAGCAAACGGCGGAACCCATTTACGATAATAGTTTTATAACATCATATGTATGATAATAAATTCGCAAGATATCGCTCTTGGGAATTCTCTGGCGGGAATTTCTGCAATAAGAATTTTTCATGAAAATTCTTGAATTTTTACCTTTAATTTTATTGTTTACTTGGACGTTTGAGATGGTAAATAAAAATAGTCCGTTGAATTAAGCTACGTTTCATGCACGTAATTCTCATATTCCAAATAACTGTGATTGGCACCTTGAAATTTTCTATATTGCACACAAATTTACGGTGCGCTGCAGAATATCAGCTTTTATTTTATCGAAAATAAGATAACAATGTTGGCGCGACATAATTCGATATCGGGTTAAAACGTTTACTTACAATACCAGCCAATTTTATAATGTATTAAGCTATCAAAAAGAATCAAGGTCGCGTTCGACTTTTCGACGAAAATAAATCTGTGTCATACAGTCAAACAAACAAAAAACGTCACACAGGCCGCAACAAAAACGAAGACGGTCTAAAAGTCCGAAAAATCTAACGTCTATATGCCTAGATATATAAAAAGGTAAGAAGCACAGAGAACACACATCGAGTATATCTCTTCTTCTCTCTCTATCTGCTGTCGTACAAGGCGAAAGAGAAGAAAGAGGAAACACGTCGCCCATCCGGCGCTTTTATATTGTCTAATATTCCTCGGAGCCCTTGTGAGGAATTTCTCTCTCCTTTTTAAGCTCTCTCTCTCTCTCTCTCTCTCTCTCTCTCTCTCTCTGTCTCTCCCTTTCGAAAAAAATACGGCAAACGCCAAGCGACATCAAACGCGCCTCGGTGCTTTTCGGGTCTGCTTCCTTCCTCTTTTTTTTTTTACTTTAAACCTCCTTTGCGCGGAGTAGAAGGTGGAGGCTGAAAAAAAAACACTTTTCGCGAGTGCACAAAGACACACGATGATTGTTCTTTGTGGCCGCGCGCGCGCGATTACGCAACTTGGGCTCGTGGCCAAGGATTTCCGACGACGACAGGTGTCTAACAAGTGATACGCTTTTCCTCGACGAAGGTGCGAGAAAGCAAAAGTAGAAGAGAGGAAGAGAGGAAGAGAGAGAAAGAGAGAGAAAATTCACCGAAATTATCTGGTGGAAAAAAGACGCTAAAAGACTATAGTAGAGCGGCTATACCCGCCGAGATCTCTTATTCGAGTGCCATTGGCGTTTTAGCTCTTTTTCTACATGTACAATTCTCTCCTTTTTTCTCTTCTCTATCTCTCTCTATCTCCCACTGTATCTCTCTCTCTCTCTCTCTCTCTCTCTCTCTCTCTCTTTCTCTCTCTTTCTCTCTCGCTTAGGTGGGTTAGATAAGATAATGCAGCGCTGTAAGGAGAAATTGCTTGCTCGAATGAGATCTGCTATTTTGTTATAAAACGATTCTCGAATATTCCTTTCGTCTTTTACTACGACAGTAAAGTTATTGTTTTAATTATTTTTAATATTATCTTTAGAGGTTTTGGATTAAAGTAAATGTGTATGGGAGTGTAGAATTTATGGGAAAAATGATTTGCTTTAGTAGTGTAGGATAATATGTTGCTTTTTTATCGATTCACGTATCACAATTATACTTCAAATAGGTGTTTTTAGGAATTTACTGATTCAATATTTAATGATTTACTGTGCAGTGCCAATGATTTATGATGTCTGTTAACTGTAAATTTTAGTATGAAAAAATGTATGTAGCATCGAGTAAATGTATAAATCAAGCCGTCTTTAACGATTTCATAATATGTATTTGATACACGACCCATGGTTTAGCTTCTAAGCTATTTCGATATTAAAATTTCAAAGGACTCTTCGAATTCGTTTTGTTTTGAATGAATTATTGGATCAATAGTACAGAACCGGACCAGCTACACTTTTTCATTGAATGCAATTTTTATAGCTACAGATTTATTTTCATATTTATTATTTATATTCCATGCTTTTAGAACTTAATGATGTTATCGGCATTCAATTTGTATTATTTATTCAAAGTAGCAAGTCACATTACAAGTGTATAGCAAAAAAAAACTGAAATACTTCTTTCAAATGTACCACATGTATGCGTGAATACAAAAAATTATCCTCGTAACGTATAAAACATGCAAACGAAATGATTCATAATTTCGTAAAAGAAGTGGACCGAATCAAGCTTTTCATTGCAACGGGGACTCCGTTACAGTCCTTTTTATATTCCGCGCTTATTCGCGTTTTACTGCCGTCCAAGTGCAGATACAGAAATTTATTCATAGCCAAAATACAGAGATCATTCATTTATACATATGTATATAAGCTCCATACTGTGTTACCTACCCAAACCAACTCCTTTATACACATTAACGATTTCCTAATCAAGTGAGCAGTTATGGCAGTGTGCCAAAGCCCTAACGGTGGAGTAAATCGAAGAAGGACTAGGCAGTAAATCCAATATGAACAAAAAAAAAGAAGCTCGTAATGTCCTAAATTCTGGTGCCTTGTAACTTACTCGACCTTCGACGCTCGTGAAAATCAATGGAGCTTCACTGTTTTGGTATCGCAAGTCTCGCGTTTGCTAAAACAAGTAGAGAATATATGTTTTTATCGTGTTCTCGAAATTCATGGAACACGTCGCATGATTTCTGAAGGAATTCGTTCCTACATAAAGATAAATTACAATCGATATAAAAAATGTAATTATCATTTGAATGAGTTTACTATAGTTTGTAAAAGAAACAAAAGCATTTTTCCCGTGTGAACAATACCATTAAGCTGACTAATGCATTAAAGTATGTGTTATTCAATCGGCCTCTCGCACATTCACATACATAAAGACTGATTTGAAGTTAATATTCTTTTCCGACAAATGTGTAAAACGCGTTAAGGTATTACGTTTGCTACTGGAAAAATTATTTTACTCACTTCAAATATGTTTGATAACGTAGGTGAAGCCATAACAGCACAGATTGAAAATGAATTTCTAAAAATATCCCGACAAACTAATCGATCAGTATAGAACAATTTCCCATTCTACTCTCTAATCCCTCGGTCACCATATGTCAAATATTATTGTCCTACCTCAAAAATTGTTATCTTCAATTGTAATTTCATTTTTGTATTGCAAAATAATCTCAAATTAAGAGATTAAAATTGCTAATAAAAAAAAAGAAAGAACAATTTCCATAATTTCAAAACAGACGATGAGTAGGTACATTAAATCACTTTTATTTTATTTCTAAGAGTTTTAGCCAATATTTTTAAGAACCTAATTTAATTATAAAATTATACAATATAATTATAATTTATCTCGTATTTTTAATGTGTACAACGTTGGTTTCATATTATCATTTTTATTCGTGGTATAAATTAATCGTTCACAAACGAACTGAATACGTACAAAGAAATATATTTATAATAAAAATTCATTTGGTCACTTTATAATTCTGAAGACAATGCGAATTTCTTTTGATTTTTTATATAACTAGAAATTCCAGATGATAGTAAATTTCTTAATTCATCCCGAAACCAATAATCTTTTTAGAATTTCATTTCCTTCCACATCAGTATGTCTCGCAATCGCAGTATTTCAAAAATAAAATGTATTCAAAATTCAGCAGCCAGTCTATTATCAATCCATGCTAGATTCCATTGCGTAGATTATACTGGCCGTATAATAACTGATTTCATTTTAATAGATTTGCTGTCATAATACACGTCACCCCAGAAATAACCTATTCTTAAATTCGCTGCATCATTATCAAATTAAAAATAATAACAATAAAATCTGCTTTCATTACTCATGTCAACGAAAAGCTCATCTCGCACAAACGTTGGCCGTTGCAATTTGCAGCAAATGCCCATCCTAAAAATCACGTCAATCAAAACTTTTAACTCGTTAAAATGGCTTTATTCTGGCCAACGTATATATCTGCTTATTTGATTTTATATTTTTTTAATTATAATAATCAACTATAACCATATAGCTCTGTTATATAGTGATTTGTACTGATGAGTAAAAATAGCAATTTTAGGAAATACGTACTTTTCGACTTATCAGGGTAGGTTTTGGTTTCCGTTCATTTTCTAGCTGATTGAATATCAAAGATAATATTTCCGATCGTTCATTAAGTTTTTTTGTTCATAATGAAAAAATTTAGGTTTCATAATCACAATATACATGGTCTTAAGTAGACACAGTCGGATATGTCAAGGCAATACTTTTAATGAGGACTTGCTTGATTTTCCAACTTCTTCATATAATTGTTTTAGTCAAAAGTAGCTTATTTAAATACTGGAAAGGATATCGTTTGTTCATTCAAAGAAGGTACACTGCCTGTACGCTCTTATTGAAGCTTCCGATAACTTTTCAGTTGATGAACACATCCAGAAGTACAAAATAACATTAAAACCAGTCTAAATTCCTTTCAAATACGACATAGATATATCTTGTTTATGCACTTTTATTCCATCTCTTTTTCAATCTCAACAATAAAAATTTCCATCATGGACCATTGACGATCATCACGCTATGTCGGCTCAGTCCGTTCAAATCCATCAGAGAGCAATTTGCCAACAAAAACAGTCGTCCGCAAGTAAACGACACCTTATCGACGCCAAGATTTCCCAACGATTTTCTCATTACGAAAGGAAAGACGAGCCTTCGACATATATATATATATATATATATACAGCGTCGCACAAAAGACCAGCAAAACGGTCCAGCGAGCTGTGCTGTACTGCGGAGTGCACAGAGGGACAGCGAGAGAAAGAGAGCGAGACACTGCACTGCAGCAGTGGCAACAGCTGCATCTCTCGATCTGTATATGTATATATATATACACGCGAAGGCAGGAAAGAACAGGTTGGCGACCACTCAGCCGTGGACATAATGAGAGTGGAAATTCCGTCCTTCAAACGGCCCCCGGCTGCAGTGTGCCTCTCCGCGCCAGAGACGCCCGCGATAATTGAGAGCGGCTCACGAACGCGATTACCCGAGAGAAGCGCGAGACCGAGCGCCGATTGTCGACCATTCCTGCGATATATGCGCTCTCTGCGTTATTCCTACTCGAATTTACATTCACGGAAAATATTGCAGGCCGATAAAGTCGATTTGTTAATTTTTGGAAAATTTTTAATGGGATTCAAATTGTAGTAAATAATTATTCTCATATTTTCAAAAGTCGGAGATTTAGCGTATCGAACAGTTGTGTTGAATGTTATCAGTGGTTATAGACATAATTAGTAAACGTATATTTACATGAAAATTTAATCGTTATTATATGACTTACTAATAGTTTACACAAGAGGCCTTCTAGCATCAAAGCTATGTTTTTTTCTTTTTTTTTTTTTGTAAGTACGTGATTTCCAGAGTTGTCGATAGTTGCATTTTCACTTGACTTTGTGTGCAGAAATAGAAATTCTTAGCTTTGAAATGTAAAAGTCTTTGAAAACGTGTAAAATATGTCACTTCGTTTATATATACGATATGGTAATACTCGACCCGTAAATAAAAATAAATTATTTTTGCATTTTGAAATTCAGCTAACAAATTTACTAATAAAATTCCAGGATTTAGTTCACTGCAATTATATTTGCATGCACAAACGTAGTTCATTAAAATAGTTAAAATTTAAAGTGAATAAACATTTTGGCATTTCACAAGCCGAAGTTTCATACAATATTTTATTACAGACAGTACTTTATTTTATTTTATTTGCACAATAAGATATTGTTGGTATATAATGTCCTTAGCCAGTTAATTATTTTTTCAATACTACGTATCCATCATAAGGTGCAAATATAGTTACATTACAACCTTCTAATGAAATGCATCGTGCGTGCTAAACGTTTAAACAGACGTGCTAAGTATATCTTTTTCAATAACACACTGAACAAATTATTTGCTACTAAGTATCAACGAATGACTTCTGAATCTTGGTTTCAATATTTATCGGACAGATGTTTACTTGCATTTGATTTTTTTAATTCAAAATAAGCCTCAGAAATTTAATTTATTGTATATGAATAACGTATTCTATAGCTTCTTCAAGGTACTGCATAAAATGAATCTAAGTTCAATGCATGCGTGCAAAATAGACACGAGTCAATAATGTGCAAATAGCGTGAACAACATAAGCAATGAATCATAATGAAAGAAATATTGGGTTGTCTGAAATTAGATCGAGAGATTTCTAATTCTGAGAATATTTATCGTTGTGATTAATCCTTATTATGTGCTTACATATGTACATATTAAAGTGATTGAGATCGATCGGCATTGTCTTGACATTAATTTCCTTTCTTTTTTTAAATTTCAATGTCTGTGGGAAAGAGTCAACATTGATTTGCAAATAAATTATCAAACCAGCTGAAAAGACTTAAAAATGATTACAAGTACAAAGCAGATAATGTTTCGCACTTATACATTTTTATAAGAATTCACCATCCAATTATACAAACCCTACAAACCCTTTTAACCGTGATTGATTTAAATTCCTACCCTCTGCAATGAAACGAAATAAGAAAACAGTCACGACAAAACTCAATCACTTTTAAATTGAATCTGCACGTTACATTGTTTTGGCAAAACAACACAACGCGAAAGAGCTTTCCGACGCAGACAAACTAATCCATTAAAAATCAAAAAGTTTCGCACAGGCTATTAACCAGTTGTGCCGCTAATTTACGAGCGGAATTATTCGGCAAAGTAGAAATGTAACGGCCGGTATGCAGCACGAGCCAAGTATGTGTATAGCCCATTGAGAGAGTCGTGAATACCGTTTCCTCGACAATCAATCAAAATCCCTTATCGCAAAGCATGCCTTTTCATATACGCACAGAGAGACGTTTGTATGCGATAATACACTACAGTCAAGTGGCATTTAAAAATCTAGAACGGTTCGCGTATAAGCGCACGGCAACAACGCGGCGGTTCGCGTGCGAGCGTTAAAAAGGAAAACTGGTACGGATTTACGCAATTGCAAAAATACTTTAAGACTCTGCGAAACGAGCTTATCGCCGCGATGATTTAGTATGAAAATCCGTTACGGAAATGTTGGTCTAGTGGATGGAGATGGAATTCCTGGGTGATTTTAAACGATTTCCATATGGCACCTACTTATGTGGATTTAATTTGAGAAAATACTGCCGCAATTCTGTTATATTAATTTCTCGAGTTCGCGATAGCTAAATTGGAATAACTAAGAAAGCATATATTTATCATATAAACGCCGAACAACTTATTAACACCAAAATTTATTATTTGAAACTTAATACACAACATGTATTATAATGCTCATACCATAAAGACTTGCTCCACAAATATTATGCGCATAATCATTGAAAATATACTTATACAGGCTCATAAAACGATAATATTTTAAACGTCAACTTGAAAATCATTTATGTGCCATAAAATTTATTATCTCTCTTTGCGAAACATACATTATGCTCTGCTTTCTCCGGCGATAAGGTTATCTACAATTGTACACTAAAGGGCATAGCATATAGAGTGATCCATTTTTTCTTGCAAAAAAAGAGCCATCGTACCCCGCTATCTCCTATCATTTTTTTTTTTTCGAGTCATCAGTCGCCGGGAAAAAAAGTAAAGTAAAAGTAGAGCAACGAGATGGAAAAAAAGGAGAGCTTAAGTCTGCGTATAGCGATCGAGAATATATAATAACACGCGGTGCGGCTGGACGTCACTTTCGTGTCTGCAATTCAAGTTGCAACGTCGCTCAGCTTCATTGACCGCACAATAATCTTTAATTAGTAATCGTCGGCTTCGCTGACTTCTTTTTGTCGTCCCAAGCCACGAGCTGGGTAGGTAAGCTAGAACAGTTCTAACTCACGAGGTTTTTCTACAATTGTCCATCTGTCGATAACCCAATTGTTTACGTAATTGCTTCTATGTCACCGGGTGCTTTCACAATTGCGTATATAACCCATTTCCCTGGGGCAGTTCTGCGACTTATTGATTCTTTTTCTTCCTTTTCATACCCATTTCAATTGTAGCTTTTAATTGCACGGCGTTTGTCACAACAAAAGCAGCTTCTTTCTCACCAATGCTAGCGTCTTTAGCTGATACACGTTTGACGTTGCCAAGCTTTATCAGCTAGAACTTTATCGGCTGCGGTAAAGCTAACAGTCTTTTAGCTTCCATAATTCATCTCAATGAAGTCAAATTTGAGAATGTATATGTTTATTCAAAATCTTTAAGTCGACCAAAGTATAAGCCGTTGAAGGAGCTGCTGCGTATTCAGCAAACATGATTCGGTGGTAAATCCTAATCACGCACTTCCAGATTTCATCATGATTTTCGGTGATATTCCTTGCGAGAAGCAGAACAATGTCAGAGCATTTTTCTGTATGGATAGACACAAGGAAGTAGACTGTTTCTATCTCTGTCAAACGTACACTCATATTTCCAAACATCTACGTTACGACATACGTTGTAAGATACAACGTGAATCTATTGACTACATTTAAACAAGATGATTTAAATCTTAAGGATTTTCGTACGTGGCCCAAAAACTAAGATATCGAAGATTTCGCATGCGCAATTGAATTAGAATGCACGAAATCAATTTGAAAGCAACCGTGGAAGAGTAAAATCTTCAAGTTTGTTTTATCTTCTTTTCTTTTAATTAAATTTTGCAAGTAATGTTCGTTAATACCGGTTTGTGGTCATACGTAAATTTACTTAATCGGAGTTTTGTCTGGACTAGTCATGTTGATAACCCTATATAATGAAACAGTCGTTCATTATCATATAATATTTTAAGATTGATTTGTTAATCGTTATTTGATGTATTACTGCTGCGAGTTCAACTCAAACATTTCCAACAATTCCACAATACGTTGTAAAAACGTGAATTGTAAAAACAGATAATATCGATAAGAAGTAATAATCATTTTACAATTATAGGGAAAAACGTGTTGTTGCAAAAAGGCAAACAAAAATGATTACAGGAAAAAAGTTTCTGCAATTCTGTTCGTACTATACCATTCTGCATGAAAGTATAACGATCTTTTTACGAGCATCAACTATTTAATACGATTTCAGGATTAATACTCAGTATGCTACGGTATGTGACTTGCATCATAATGCTTATTGTTCTTGCCTGCATGAAATACACAGATTTTTTTTTAAATTTATTTAATAATATTTTGACTGTTGATTTGCAACCGACGTTTAACGAAAATCTATTTTAGTACCTATTATATTTGCAATTATTCATAACTCGTTAAGCTTTCGTGAAACTTGTTTACAGCTTGCAAGATTTTTATTTAGTTCAGGCTCATACGGTCGAGTTGTATCTTAACTTCAGCTGCTTTATTAATTTAATCTAACTCAAATACAGGTTTTTATAAGAATAAAATCTTTCCGTTAATATGTTTTGCTTACCATTACCTTTACTACTCATTCTTCTTTATAAATCTTGATTTAAGAATTTCAATCGAGTACTTTTCCGATTGATAACTCTCCTATTACGGAAAAGGTGATTAAGGTAAGTGGACTTCTCGAGCTGTTTCTCGTATCACTAATCACTTTATATATAACACGTGCGTTAGCTACTCATGATTCTAAAATCACCTGCTAACCTAGCTCTGCCGTTTAGTAAGCAATTCTGTCTAATTTATCAAACGATTCAAACGCTTTAGTTAAGAATTTTTTGTCTTGGTCACATATTCTCGATGAACGATTCCTTTTTTTTAATTATTTTCTAATGACCATATGATACACGGCCATTAGAGAATTGCGTTTGCGATAAGCAGATGTATACATTTCCTCGTATGATTCTTTTTCAGAGGAAAGCTTATTACTCTTTTAAATTTGATTAACGACTATGTGCCCTAAATATTCTATTTAATAGGATATTCATTGATGTATTTGAATGTTTTTGTTCAAGCAGCTCGTCATTGTCATTTATTTCGTCAGCCTTAGTTTTTACGCAAAATAGAAGATTGATTCAGTTTCCATAAGCGATGAATCATGAACTAATTTAATATGTGATCTTCTTGTAAGTATGTAAATTACAATTCGATATTAAAATGGAATAAGCTTGAAGTCTTTGTATTATTAATAATTTTAAATAATTTATTAAAAATATTTTTTTCTGAATACGAAAAGCGAATTATCTCAAGCAGCTAAATGAATAATTATTTAAAATTAAAAGTTCAAAAGCGATAATGCAATTGTTTTCTTATTCGAATCTAAAACTATCAATTAATATAAGAACGATTATACAATTATTTGAAATTTCTCGCCAGTTCATTATATCAAACTGCACACAATGAGTAAAATGGTTCGTTTCAGTCTGGATGCCTGGAAAGTGCTTTCTGAGTGACTCCGTCATGAATTCCATTCTTTATCGTATTAACTTGTAATTAATTGCATAAAGGATTATTTGAAATACTTCATTGTTTCAAAGAACCTTCTGCTAATTGTAAATGAATTGTACCAGAATGTAGTTCAGTATAATTATACATGATTAATTTTGCAAAAAAAAGTCGATACCCACAATTGCACAATCAATTTAGTTAAGTGAAGTTCAATTATGATGTAAATTAGCGCCACTTCCGGGAAAATCAATAGGGTACTATTTATTTTCTCTATATTCTAGAATAATCTTGGCAGCAAAACATTAAGGGAAATTGAGCATACGTGTCTAATGCTTTTTACATGACTACTTCAAAGCTTTACCATCGTAGCCAGGATATCCTTCAAAATTTATAAACAACGGATTCAAAGGTGAGGTGGGAAATAATGTTTTTGAAAGTTGAATTGTATTAAACTTCACTAAGCCAAGTTCGTTTGATTACATAATCTCAAAGAGAATATTATATGAATTGAAACGCGAAGATTGTAGCTATTGGAAGGCTACGTTAGAGGTGTACAGTATAAGGGATAAATTCGGAGCGATAAGAAAATATTAGTAATGAACAAAAATAGGTTAAGACTGATAATAAATGATACACGAAATGGTTTCATTGACTGCGAGTCTTTCGCTCAATGTGTTCCAGTTCCTAAAAGGTAAAGAAATTGTCATCGATTGAAATGTCAATGTTCCTTCAACGAAATAATTTTCAGGCTTCTCCAAACAAGAAAATAATACTAGATTAAACAATATTTCATTTAAGATCTGTTCCTCCTTTGTTTATAATTCTTTAAAATAATATAATATAATAACTCATTAAAAATAATGTAAAGCGTTCAAATTTTTCAATTAATATAAATCCTAGAATTAATTCTTTGTTGAAGAAAATATATATTTTTTTTGTATCATTTTATATTCAATGCAGTGATTCTAATTTCTTAACCATCGAATTTGTGATTTAATTGTTTTATATTCAATTGTTATATTTCACGGGAAAGGCCATCTTCTAAAATAGCAGACCGTTAACGAAGAAAAGTCACTCGATTCACGGTATAACATTTTTCCACATTCACCCGATACTCGGAGCACCGTAGGGTGCCACATCAGTAATTCGACTCTCAACTAACTATATTAAATCCAAGCACGGCGTACTTGGTCAGCTGTGTCAGCAGGTTGCTTTCTTGTAAACAGCTTTGATGCGCGCTGAGACCACAAATACAGTTACCTATAGCATCAATCTCGATTTAAGCATGTTTTTAACAATTTTTTGGTTATTACAATGACAAAATGAATCTGAATTTGCTGTTTATTCTTTTAGTCGTCTCTTTAAATATATTTCGTGTCTTGAAAGCTACAAATTTAATGTGTAAAAAGCTTATAAATAGATCAAAGGGAATAAGTAAAAAAGCCTTGTACGCAATTTTTTGAAACTATATATAAGCAGCCGTTCCTTCATCTGTCAAAGGCACAAGAAAATTCGAAACAACTTTATTCTTTGGCGAAAGACCGCAGTCCTACTAAAGACTCAATAATTGCTAATGACTAAGAAGCAATTTAGTATTTACGTCTTTTAATACTTTCTTGAACTTTGAACTCCATTACAAGCCCCGCAAAACATTGTAATTTATGAAAATAAAAGGCAATGAATCATATGCTCAGCTGGTTGAAGCCGTGCGCATAAGTAATCCCAGCGACCTTCCGCTATTATTAACTGCCCTATGAGCCAGCGCCGCGTACACCCAGACACTAATTGCGCTAACGCTCGTGGGTAATTAAATGAAACTAAACGAGAGGAGGAGGAGACGCGTTACGAAGAATCAGACAAAATGTATGTGTCGCAGCGAGGAAAAGCTTATCTCGGTATATGAATTCCAGTCCAACGGAAATTTTGCTTTCCAACCAAATGATTCATGCTTTTACTTCGATAAGAAGACGAGGGGGCGATTAAATTCAAGACAGGACTATCAACGCTGAAAATCTCCGATAAGTTGAGAAATGTACGATTTTTCTTCGGTCTGATACGCACGTCAACGAGAACAATAATGTTCGAATGCGATTGCACATACATCGGATTCAGTAATTGTTGAACTCCTTTTTTTTCCTTCGTTTCAACTCGCCGTCTTAATTTCCTTTTTTTTTTGACAAGTGGATGCGTGATGTGTGTGGCGACTGCGAGTGCGTAACGCGAGAGAATTATGCATCTAAGGAATGCATGAATCACGTTGCTGCTGCTGCATGCTCGGCTATGATGGATTGCTAGAAATTGTTTACAGCGCTTTCCGCGTGTGCCCATGTGTAGAGTGGCAACAGTCTTTTAAAAACCTCGTATCTCATTACACACACAAAATGTTCTCGCGCAAACAAATTCTCAAGTACATTAAAAACACATTCCTAAAGCATAATTTGATCAAATTAAAAGAATCTCGAATGAATCGTGTCTAATTTAATAAGAGAAAGAAACGCGCATACATAACTCTGTCCAAAGTTATCAGTGCACCAAAAGCAGTAGATCCTCACTCATTGCGGAGATAAAATTTCCCCGTGCCCCGGCATTAGAACAACTGATATTTCCAGAGGAGTAACTGTAAGAACGTGCTTGGCCTACCTAACTTCTTTAATCCTCTCAAGGGCTGGAGTAAAAAATAGTTGCTCTATATACAGCATTGAAATCGTTACCATAACAAACTTTCTTATTGGCGGCATTCCCTTTTACTTCTGCTTGGCTTTGTGCTCTCGTGCCACGCGATTAAACTTTAATAACTAACAACGAAACGCTGTATTTCCTACCTTTGATATGTATATATACCTATAGGGCATAACGAAAACTTTTCAATTCCGCATAGCGACTTACAACTTTGCTGTTACAACTGCGAGAGAGGCCCGATAGTGCGATTTCGGAGAAAATGAAAACACCACCGCTCGAGCAATTTAATCGCAAACACAATAACCATTGCACAAGCAGAGTTAATTAATAAAGGCAATGCGCGCGTATTGCGTGGTTCTCGGTCACGGCTCGAGTTACGTATATACTTAACTTAATTAAGAATAATATTGCGATAAAGTATTGCAAAAATAACCTCGCAATCCATGATGTACATTGGCATAATTGATAAAAGACGTCGGTACTGAGTGGACAAGCGAGTGTGAAAACTGATGCATATGCCGTTTGTAGTAGAGCGCACCGTAAAGAGTAGGAAAAAAAGAAAAAGACAAAATGAATTGTCAACATTTCGCAGCCGTTAAACTCATAGAAAACGGAAAGCACCGAGAAGAGCTAACAGTGCGGTGCAAACCCCAGTGGTCTGACTTTATTCAGGCAGACACATTGAAACATCGTCTCAAGTAAATATACTATAGAACATAGGTGAACGGTACAAGGTGTTAATGTATATAAATACATAATATATATCACAGTTAAGTAACCTTAACCATGCCATCGCAGTGATTTCACACTTTTCCCTTGTCAACACATAGGCTTGGCGTAATAGCGTTAACGAACCTGTATAGTAGATCACCTGAGCAAATAAACTATTGAATCAGGGGAGCTAAGTTCGTGGGTTGAAAACACAGAGAAAGCGCGCGCGTCTATTTCTACGAAAATAATCCACGCGTAATAAAAATGAGCGTACACTCATGATTTTCAGCAATCCGTATAATACTATCTTATCCTGCAGTGGTCATTTCACATTTTTCGCGAGTAATCTTATCTGCGAATTGTGCCTGTCGAAGTATCGAATCGCGTCTCGTCATCACAAGGAAGCAGATTGCTAATATTTCTTTTCAACAGTCGAATGCGCAATATTTAACGGCAAATATTTAGAAAAAAAATGGGTGTACCTGTGTGCACGACGATTCATCATCTCTATATATATATATATTCCTTTAATTCCATCAAAATGCTTAGTGCTGCCGGCACATTTAATATGCTTCGGATGCTTTTTTTCTAACGCTCCTAACACACGTAATATATAATGTATCCCATCGAACGAGTGCATCGTTTTACAAAGTGCTCCGCATAAATACGTTAAAAAAGAAAGATGCATAGGTGGCACTTTCATTAAGATTCATATCGTAATAAAACAAATTCATTAAGTGGCCGTAGGCTATACGTGACCCTACTGTCTGAATAACCCATTTCGCGAGAGATCATAAATCACCGAGTCTCCCGCACTGGACTTTACAAATGGCACACATTTCTTCTACCAAATCTCTTACGTTGACGTACGCTCGTCATTCTATTATAATTTTGCGCCATATTGTAAAAGCTCATTACTGTAAAAACTTAAGAGTCATCCAGATCTGTATCCACTTTGTAACTGCTTTGTGGCTCGATGTCGAGACTTGCATAGCATTTCCTTGTAATTTAAATTTTTGCTCGTTTCGCGATGAGTTTAGCTGACTGTCCGCGACGAAGCTATGCGAATTCTGAATTTTAAAAATATCGCATGAATCATTCATTTTATTATTTTGGAGCTTCAGAAGCCAAGGATTCGACTTGAATTTTGCATACTAGGACGCATTTTTTCTTGTCGGCTATATATCCTTGCATACAACTGCTCGATAACAATATAAAAATAAACGTACACAAAAGGTATGATCGTTATATCAAGTACTAAATGTCAAGCCATTATTTCCTAGTGCGCTGCATAGAAAACGTGTAGCGGGCTGCGTACAACAAAAAGTTTACAACCGCCACATCAATTTACACAAAGTTCAACGTGAATATTTGAAATGTTGCCAATTTAGTTAATGCTACGATGATCTTTCCGCACTTCGTATATCAAGGTAAGGGCGATCGGTAAAATAATATTTCAAATTCCAGACTGGTATAGTGGAACTCCATTCGAATAGCAAGACAAATGAAGCAACGTTGAGCTACTCGAACTAGGCCGTACATGGCAGAGCGAAAAATCGCATAATCGTCAAATCTCCGTTGGCCGGGCATTGCGCACAATTCAATAAAACTTAATGGCCAACAGCTGCACCACCAACAGCCTCGCCTGATTAACTCTAAACAGAGAGAGAGAGAGAGAGAGAGAAAGAGCGAAAGAGCGGTATCCGCTCACGTACAATGTTGTACACACTCACACACACAGGCCGTAATCGTAAAATATACCGCGATTCGTTTAATGACTGCAATGTTTGTGTGATACGCGCGCGCGCACATATATATATATGCCATATGTATACGCATGCAAATGTCGTATAGCAGTGCAAACCACACGAGTGTAACACACGGCTGTATTATTCGGACCTGGCGCTCAGTGGCGAAGGGAGTTAGGGAGGGGAGCGGAGCACAAGAGCCGACGTAGTACGCGTGTGTGTGTATATATAGAGTCTAACGAGCAATTCATTAAATTCTCGAGGGTAATGCATGTAAAGTGCCTGTTACACGCGCGTAATTCGCGATGCGGCTCGCCCGCGTACAGAGAGAGAGAGAGAGAGAGAGAGAGAGAGTGTCGGCGAGTCGAGTGTCGTCGGGATATCGATCGCACCCAACCGCCTCTATATACTTAGTTATATATATATTTACACGCGCTTGTGCGTCTTTCCCATTTTTTTTTGTTCTTTTCGCTACAACGGGCTGTTTCGTCGAGCAGGGTTACCTTAACTCCGGTCTTCTCGCTTTGGCGCGACGAGTGATTTATGCGGAAGCTCGACTCCTGCATGATAATTGGATATCAATTTTTACGAGCTGCGCGCGTAAAGGCCGAAATCTATATACTCGATATGCGCGAAGGATACGAATTTAAGGCCGTGTCTTCTCCCGACTATGGGTATTATTACATTAATGCTTTAGCTCGTTTGCTTTGGGAGTTTTGGGAAGTTTGCGAGAGATTGCGAAATTGAATGTCGTCTGTCGTAGGTGCAGTTGCGTTTACATTTATACCAGGTGACTCTCGAGTTTTGCGCGTAATAGCTGTTGCGTGGATAATAACAATTGCGGGGTGGTAGCGGGTGTAAAGACGCTTTTTTTTAATGTCTTTTGTTCGAGTTGGCGCTTATTGACTCTGTTGGTTGCTGCTAAAACGAATTTTAACTTCAACCAATAACAATAGTAAATGAACTGGTCGTAAAGAGCCGAAAGTCATACCTGTATAAGCATCGCGAGCTAACGCAAGACACAAATATTTTATTCAGTCCACGGATTTTTGTTTATTCAATCCCTTGAACCATGGGAGCATTTCTTGATGACAAAAAACATAGGCTGCTCGGTGAAAGGAAAGAATAAGCAGAAAACATTATTTCCCCGCAATAATAGAAAATTCATTATAGGTGTATATTGTCGTCAATGTGGCATCGATAAATTTATTAATCACTTACATCGCTATCAAGAGTATAAACATGAGCAGTTACAAAGTGAAAAAAAACTTTACACCGTCACTCGATTTTTTATTATTGAAAAAATAGGAGAAAAAAAAATCATAAAAAGGCAGTCCCATTCCGAACGCGTTCGCAGATCCAATTTTTAATTGCGCTCCCGCGAGGTCATGAACGAATATGTCAACCACCGGTCGGACGTGTCATGATTAAATTAACGTGTACCCCCAGCGACTACAACATTAATACACGTGTATATATATACCGTTAGAACCGAGATCAAACTCGTCCCAGCTGAGATGTATGCTACATTTTCCGTTTTGCATGAATTTTAATTCGGAGGAGAGACCACGTAATCGCGGCCTATACCTCGAAACCTGTTGTGCCCGACAGTCCTCGTGAAATTTCCACCGTTACAGCTTTCCCCGCTTTTGCCATTTCAACCTTTAGAGCATTAATTAACTACGTCTCATTTGCATATCGCATTGCATAATGTATAATTATGTCACAAAAGGACCTACGTTTATTAACCAAACTCGGATATTCCCGGGTGTGTGCGGCTTTTTTGAACTTTTGGGTTATTAGCGTTTATTTGAAGTAATGAAGCAGCGAAATAAGCTAACGCGTATGTAAAAGTTTGCGAACTTAGTTTTCTAATCTGCGGAAAAAAAAATCATTTACGCCTATAAAGATTTTAATTGAGCTATACGGGACGGTAAAAAAGTTTCACTCAACGTAAACATGATATTAAGTTACGAATGAATTAGTTAAGCCATTATAGCAAATAATGTAGCTTTTAACGATATATACGTCGGCTTTACCTCGAATCCCGTCGGTTTCTAGAAAATTTATGTAGTACAAGGAAATCTTAATGGATAGAGCGCGAGAGACCTCGGGACACTGTAACTACTGACACACAATGCGGCCGCTCCTAAGCAAATAATAGCAAATTCTCATATCCGTATGTCAGGGTTCCCGCGACTGTAGACCTTTGTAAGACACGGTTATCGACTTTTGTGCGCGCGCTCGCACGACGATTCGAATCGCTTTGAAGAACAATGCTCGCGAACAACTCGATTATACCGCGACATAGCTGATACATTCTCGTTTCTCATACAAAGCATACAAAGAGAGCAACAGCCCGAGAAATAAACCCGCAACTCAATCAATGTTTTTTAAGTGGCTGACGAAAAAATTCACCCCCGTGTCTCAACGGTCTAACGAGCCATCCGAACACTCGCGCGCAACTATAATTATAAAGTATTGTATTGACTGAGTTTCTTTCGCGCGCCCCCAAAAGTATACGTTTCCATATTCTTCCCCGCGACTCGCCGTCGAATAGCAAAAGAGAAAAGAAGCATAAAGAGAATAAGAGCGCGGAGGTTGAGAAGAGCGAGGGAGAGGAAGGGAGGAAGAGAAAGAAAGAAGCCAGGCGAAATCGATAAAACCGTATACATCTCCAGTTGAGTTGGTCGGGGGAGGTGGGCCGGGAGTTGGCGTCTCTCTATATACACCCTTTCCGTGCGCATTACCCCCATTACGGCCGCAAAACGAGGAGAGTAGAGCGGAGTACGGCGCACGAAGGTGCGAGGGAAATGGAGTCTGTCGTCCGTATCATATTCCGCATCCAGACTGCCAAATCGCATCTGTGCGACCCGTCGGCGTATCGACTGCTGCTGCTGTTGCGAGGCAGACAGAGAAAGAGAGAGAGAGAGAGAGAGAGAGAGAAATCGAGCGGAAAAACAGGAAACTCGCCCACGGTACTTAACGCCACTTAATATCTCGATGCTCTCGGCTGTGTGGGTTTGTGTGTGCAGTGCACGCGTGGATGTAATGAAAGCTGTTTCGATCGGATGACGATTATTGATAATTCGCACGAGGCCGATATGCTATTTAGAAACTTGATTATTTTAGGAGGAAATGAGAGTATATATACGTGTATACTCGAGTTCCTTACCTATATCCGTCTGCAGAGGCCTTGGAAAAAGAGCAGAGAATTAATAGATAAAGAATTTAAACATTTTTTCCACTACCGCTGCACAAATTTAATGTTTATGGAACGTATCGATATATCGCATTCGTATTATTTAGATAAATGATGATTGTTATCCCCTTTAAATAAAAAGGTACAAGGGGTGAATAGTTCGTTGAACTAAGGGCAACGTCATGCATTTCTATGCGTAACCGCTTTTTCAAAAGCGCACTTGCACGTTGACTTCAGCCTGAAAGTTTACAAATTACACAACCGTCGAGAGAGAGAGAGAGAGAGAGAGAGGAAGATTGAGCGCTTGCGCGGAAAACGGATGAGAGGAGAAAGAGTGCCGGAGGGAACTAGTGGAGAGAGCGAGAGAAAGAGAGATGCAGAATGAGAAAAAGGGTGCGAGCTATACTATGCGGTCGAGACAAAGTGCGAGTGGAAGCTTTTTTTCAGCGTCGCGCTCTTCCAGTCTTTGTTTTTTAGAAATTACATTTTATTCTTTAATTATGTGGTCCGAGAGCTGGCAGCTTTTTTCAAAGTCGCTTAAAATTCATAAGACGCTTTACTCTACAATTTTATATCTTGTTTGAGAAAAACCTTGACAGAGGGGACTGTTACTTTTTTTTTATAATGACAGCGATCTTTATCATTTAAGCGCGATGGAAAATAATTAAATTTTTACCATGAAGTTTGAAGTATCAATTGCGTATATAGCTATAAAATATGGTTGTAAGTCATAATCAATTTCGTCGTTTTTATCGGTGTATTTATTGTATAGGACGTAAATCTTACGCTTTCGACACAATCAATTTCCTCGCGGTGTCGACGAATCGCTCGAGTTTTTGGACAATCGATTTTTATAAAAACCATTAAAATTTGACTAACCATATAATAACCCGATTATTTAGTATTTCTATACTTTATGAGTTAACGTATAAAGTATTGAAGTAATGACTAATTGTATTTTCAATTGCTATAATCATTACGTATGCGTACATTCTCCATCAGGTAAATTCTTTTTTTTGTTTCTTAAATAGCCCGTGTTTAGCATAAAAACAATGTTTTGTACAATAAGTATACGTTTTTTGTATGTTTTTTCAATACAGCACTCATTATGGATTCTTTCTTTTACAACTCATAAATTACAATATACGTAAAGGTTTAAAATATTTACAAAACACTCAAGCGTAAACAGCCCCACGTACATTAAAAAGAATGCTCTAAATTTTTTATAAGAATTGTAAAAAAAAAAACATCTATTCAAGGCATCCTCCAAGTTCTTCTAAATTCCTTACACACTCTTTTTATATAAAATAAAAAAGAAAATAAGAAAAACTGAAGTTATTGCGGTTTTCAATAACAAAAGGTAGCCCTCGCTTCTTCCCACGTATTCACGCGGAGCTATAAGCGACCTCGACGCTTACCGTGCACCATACCTGCGAAGCCAAAACACCATTAACAAAACATCCCGAGCATTGACTTGAATATTCAATTCAAAGGTCGCAGCTATACCATAACGCTTCTCCTGCAGCCATCCCCCTTCTCATACATAGGCAAATTTCTCTTCCACTTAAATGTTTCAAGTCCTATATACCGTCTCGGTCTCTTTCGCCTAAACAACAACCACCTCAATAATTCACCCTATATATAAAAATGTCCGTGTCGTGTACACAGCGTCTCGTTGCAGACACTCGGTCGTCGCTCTCACCTCCACACACACACACACCACAGTATTCCCATCATCAATCAATCGACCGCGGCTGCACTGAGCAGCGGCAGCAGCAGCAGCAGCAGCATCAGCAAAGGTTACCTGCACCGAGCGCGACTACCCTCTTCTCGAGCCAAGTACAAGACCCGTCTCGCGAGACGATGATGCACACACACACACACACACACTGGCACAGGTGTATGCGTGGTAGCGATCGATGATCCGCGCGCGTCCATATATATGTGGATTATAGAGCGCGCTGCAGGTGTGCGAACCGAGCCAACCACCACCACCACCACCACCACCAGCAGCAGCACTGCCTCTAGACGCTTATATATCCACCCTAGACCGATGTTCTTGACCTGGCTCTTTGCCTATCGATCTTTACCTTTGCGCTCGCCGAGACTTTACAAGACTCGAGCGCGACTTCTACTCTCTCTCTCTCTCTCTCTCGCTCGCTCTCTCGCTCGCTCTCTCTGTAGGTGGCCGTCGTTGTACTGCGACGACGACGTATCCGCGACGCTTCGGCTCCTAAACTATTCAGACTGTGGGTTCTGTCGAAGGGGGAAGCAGCCTTATTGTTTTAGGCTCTGACGAAAGCTCAGATGTCGATCGCATCGTCGAGGATTTGGCTCCGGTGATTTTTAGCGCTAACTTGAGTCTCTTTATCTACTTATACTTGGATATACAGCGATGTACGGATCAGCATAAATATCTCGAGTTTACTTTTTTATACCAATGTACCATGCATCTATGCTTGGAAGGACTGAATAGCGTATGCCAATCGTTTGAAATCTTCTAAATAACTTTCCTCCGCGACAATGGTCGGGGAGAAAGAAAAGGCTCCTCGACGACTGAATCTTGACGCACATCGATCGAATGGAATAAAATGTTCGAGTGAACGAGCACGTACATATATATAAAAAGAAATCAGATTACACTTTTCTATAATATCTCCGACATCTTCATTGTTCCTTTTTCTCGAACGTTCTTGACATTGCTCGCGACTGGAAATCAAAAGAATAAGAGAGATTTTCCGAATGACATATATGAAATTCTTGTAATAAAATAGAAGGAATAAAAAAAAAGATTCTTTCACTTGTATAAGTGATTTCGAGAAAGAAGTAAAACTACTGCTTTATTTAATACGGTTATACGAGTTTTCGTATACTGTATTCGGATCGGTACGGAAAAATTCACGAATTTATAGCTCCGCGCGCTATGCGATGTATGGCGCTTGATTCATTATCGCCATAGTTTTCTACTTTATACACACATATTTAACGTATTTGCGAGGACTCTGCCGCGTCTCCCTTTTCGCTATTCCCTACTTTTCCAAGCTCGTTTTTCATTATTTATATAGCAGAAAGTTGCGAGAGCTAGGGCCAGAGAGGGAGCGATAAATAAATTGCACCGCGACGAAGACGCGCGCGCACTATGTACCCTTGCCTACTCTACCCTTGCCCCTCATCTTATGCTAATGAACTTTTTTGCGAAAACGTAATATCCTTTTAACGAGGGGGTGTTACAGAAAAACAAACTTAATCGCCTACGCGTACATGTGGGTGTAGCTGCAAAAAACGTCGCGACAACGAAATAAAAGAGAATACACGCAAATGTTAGGTACAACGTGAGCAGTGCGAAACAATTAGAGAACCGATGGAGTTGAATAAAAATTGTTATCGCGTGTAAACTTTTAGTTTTTTTTTTATAGAAAATCGATGTCAGTTTACTGCGAATCAGAAAAAATAAAACATGTTCTCATCATCGATAGAATACCGGCAGGTCTATATAGCAAAAATAAAGGCTCGAATAGCTCATCAAACTGTATAAAGAAGAAAAACAATCGTCGTTTGCGCCAACTTTTTATCCAACTATGTTAACCCGCCGTTTATGCCCCTTTTACATAAGTCATTCCATGGAATGTTCGTGCACGAGTTTGTTTGTTACAATGAGCCAAGCGGAATAATGGACATAACATCGGTTTATTCTCAAGTATATTAATTGTGAATTTTTGCTGCTGCTTCTCGTCCGAGCCGATGACATAAGCACTCGAAGCGCGTTAATTGCTAAAAATCCTAATAATCATCAGGTAGGTCGTTAATAGTTTCATAAAAACCGACTTAGCATTTGTTATTCCCAAGAGAATGTCCAGCCCCGTTGTCGAAGGTCTGGTTTACACGTTCTTTCGCATCGTTGCAGTAGACAAAACACGTGTACACATCTACGTTCGACGCAAATAAAACCGTTAAAAGCTGCTTTGTCCCGCGATCGCTAATGCGCTATAAGCCCCGGTAGACGAACATAAGCTTTAACCTTTCCGCAGCAGCGATTCCTTATTTTTCACGGGGCTGTTTTCTTTTCGTTCAAGCTTATTTGTCTCGTATGTATAGCCAAACACGCGATGAGTATCACGGCGGGTATAAAAATATTGATCGGCCCGAGTGACTCGACGCTTCGGCGGATCTCGATATCAAAGGCCAAGCTCTACAGCCGTATACCATCGAAAATCCGTTATAGTCTTGGTATCGAGTAAACGAAGATGCAATAATTTCGTCCTCATTCTTTATTTCAGCTTTGTTCGCGTATACGATGTGTTCCATCGATTGAATATAAGCCAATAGTCACATTAATAAATATTTTACGTTGTGCGTCTTGCGGTGAATTTTTTAATGGTTTTAGTTTTGCCGTTGGTAGCTGAGCGCGCCAAAACTAATGGTCCAACATCCAGTCCGAGTATAGTGGAAGAGCTTGGTGTACACCAGACGCTGACGTTGTCTAAATGCCCTTAGACGCGTTCTTTTTTTTTCACCTTTTAGCCAAAGTAAACGGCGCTGCAGCAACTCGCAATGTCGAAACTTTCAACGATGTTCCCTCCCGAGCTTTTTGTCGCCCTGCGCATTTTTTCCCGAACTTCCGTTAAAAACACGCTGATCGATAGACAAACAGCTTTATTTTTAAATCTGCAGCTTCTTCTCGCACTTACTATACATTTCGCGTCTCCGAAAGTTCGTAAAACTGCTCGATAAATAAATTCGTGATCGTATGACATTTATTTAGCTTCGTCATAATGATTAATCATATATAATTAGTCATGCTTACACAACGAACAAAAGTGACTCAATCCAGAAAAATATTTCTTTAAAACACCGTCCTAAACAAACGTTCAAAATTGCATTAGAACATAGCTTCTATAAGGTCAAGCAAACACGCACGCCCAAATCCCCAAGTAAATAATTAACGCTATACAGTATACGATATGTTTCAAAGAAGCGTTTCGCCATATGATTGCGTCAACACCATTTTTTCGATACGTATAACAACTGATTCATCGCGTACAAACAATAGCACGAGAGATAATGGGTGTAATCACGCCACACCGCGCGAGCGGTCGTCATGCGTCCACCTCAAACAGCTTTATCAGCTGCGCGCGCTCTCCAGTTCTTTTATTATTTCAGCCTCCCCGTCGCGCAAACGAACCTACAACCGGCGATAACTTATATATCTACCGTAAAGCAACACTCAGAAGTACATAGCCGTATAAAAATTTCCCATATTATATAATTATATACATATATAAATTATTTATACGCGGCTACCTAATGTACAGACACGCATCGTGTGATATTTTCCGAATAAGCGGGATCGAATCGCGCAATGCAATGAAATCTCGGATTGAAATCGTCGCTATACATATAGAACACCGCAAAGCTCGGGCTAGTGTCGTAAAAGCCTATCGCCCTCGTTATCCCAGGTATACACGCGTATTCCACGATTCTCGAGCTCTCGCGTATACACACACATATGCGGGATAGAACTTGGTACGGCAGATGTTATATCCCATAGTAATATGAATCGATGCGAGGATTTCATCGATATATATATATATATATATATATATATATGTGTATAGGTGCACCTGTGCTCCGGTCATCTCCGTATAACAATGAGATACAGAAACACGGCACACACATTTTCGTATATGCGTATATTATACGGCGAAGCCTTTCCTTCTTCGGAGATGAATTTTTCACGCTCGAGTCAAAGTTTATTTCGCGCGGCTTAAAGCAAGCCCGAGCTATAACGCTTTCCGAATAGAATGTAGTATAATAAAGGGAGCACTTGAATCGGTGCAGATGATGGTTATATCAAAAGGACCGCGCCGCGAAAACTTCGCCGTCCGCTCGCGTGCTGGTCTCGCGGAAAAGTTCCCGCTGCGGCATATGCGGGCACAAAGACCTGACGCGGCGCGAATCGCTTCCGTATAACGTATTTATATATTATATATACGGGTCCGCGCACAACTTTTCTTCCTCTATGACTACAAAATGTCATTTGCAGCGTCTCGGCGAAAAGAGACCGCGATATCGAGATCGGGGCTAATTTGAGCCAGGGTATATTATACTCGATGAGCTTATACGAAATGAAAATATGTTCAACGGCTTTTACTACTGATTTTATAAGTAGAAAAGGGACGCGACGCGTTTACTTCGTCATACCATATCCTTGACTCGATTATAATCGATATAAATTGTAAGTTTAAATAGCTCGTGTGCAGCACATTTTCACTTTGTAAACAAGTGGCGATTCGGTTCGATTTCACGAATGCTTGATATTGCGAGGTTCTCGCATTATCCATACGCCACACCGCAACTAATGCACACTCTGTATTATATCCTGTACAAACAAACATTGACATGTACAAAACTAGATTAGAAATAAAAATAGATGGATAAACAGTGTATAAACCACACGCGCGCGCACACAAAGAGAATCGTCCATTCAATCTGACGCGCACACAGAGAGAAAAATTCGTTATAACTGCAGAGAAAGAGGGTCGGGTATAAGGAGCGTCGACGAATGCCTTCTGCTCCTCGATAGATTATAGACCCTGAAAGAGAGAGATAGAGAGAGAGCGAGCGAGCGAATGGGAGAGTATATAGAGGAGTCGTACAGAAAAGAGTGCAGAGAGACCGCGCGCGGGAGTAGGGGACTCTAAAGAGAGAGAGAGAGAGAGAGAGAGAGAGCAAAGGGAAATATCGACGTCGACAGAGCGAGCGCGCAACGCATTTTGCATTCAGCCGACTGCGCCTCCTCCCTCCTCCCTCCCCTTCTCCCCCAAGGCCGCGCCGCGGTGCATATACACACATACAGACACACACGGACAGCAGTCAGACTGAAAGCGTCGGTGTACAAGTGCGCGCTGCAGTGTACCCGAGCTTTATTTCCGCTCGTTATATTATACGGGCATGTAGACTCGCGCGAGCGACATTGGAGCCGAGCGTCCACGACAGCGATGTATATATACATATGTATGTATATATATCCCAACTCATGAGTCGCGATAACCGCTAACTATGTAAGCAGCGGCAATCGTCTCGCATGTACATGTATATAATGCGACACTCGGATATACATGCGTTATACTAAGGACGGATCCCGAGTGTATATCGATACGATGCTGTACAAGGCATTGTGATTTCAGGGATATGTATGGACATTATTGTGCATTATTATATAGTTGCGGAATGTAGGCTACATGCCGATTCCGGTTCAAAAGAAGAAGATGCCGTCTCTGCGCGCGTTGTATAGGACCGCGCCTTATAAATCATATGTATAGGTACGCGAGCCGCGTTCTATCCCCGATTGTGCAGACGAAGAAAGAGGAGCGAGAACGAAAATAGAAGAGGATGCTGCTGATAATTAATAGGTATATGGAGCGAGCGCGTCGATATATTTGGCCGTGCGACTTATGGATTGGCTCTTCTTTTTCCCTCTATCACAGCCGAGAGAGGAAGTGGCGTTTGGTTGTGTGCGACCGTGTGGGCGGCTGAATGTCTGGCTGCAGCTTTTCTTCGCTCTTTCCACGATGCATACCTATATACCAGGGGCTGATAGAGAGAAGTTTCGTTTGAATCGCGACGACGACGACGACGCGGACTCTTTGGGCCGGGGTTGGCTAAAAATAAGATGCAACAAAGGGAATATTATCGACCTGTTGGAAATAAAGCGTGCAGCGATGAGAATGACTTCACCTCAAACACGAGGATAAGTTGATTCCTTTCCTTACAGCCGGCGTTTCTGTCCTATACTATGTATAGCGTGTGGGCTTGAATTACATCCTGTTCCTGTTTGATAGTTTGCGCAAAACGAACGGATGGATGAATCTTGGTACATGTGGACTTTGTCGACAAACAAAAAAAGGGTAGCTTTTATCTATGGATGCCTCGGCTGATTGAAACTATGTATATATAGCGTAGAGGATAAACGCGTAAAAGGGAATGTGTCTCGTAAAAATTCATTGGGGATAAATTGCTCCGTCGCGCATCGATGGATGGCGGATACAAATATTTCGCCGGGCTCGAACTAAAAAGTTAACTTACTGAAAGCGATGACCTCAACAGTTTTGCTATAGCGATATTAACTAAAGTTGCACGTATACTTCATCTCTTATACTATCTTATACTAGAGCCAATTATGTAAAGGAAGGAATTTGGGTCAGGGAGGAACTGCTTTTATAGACGTTGTAAAAATGAGCATTTGTGCAAGAAACAATACAAGATTGTAGAATGATGGATGTTCGTTGCGTGAATGCCAAGTTTGGAAATGTCGAGTATCAACGAAAAAAATTTGTACGTAGCTTATTTAGGGTAGTTGTGGATGATTATTACTATTGTATCTTCACGCGAAATTTTGAATTAGAATAGTAATAAAATGCTTATAACAGGAAATTATAGTAATCGATACATTTCAATATTTCTTACAATCGGCTCACATGTAAACATTAAAAAATAAACAACTACTATAATTACTTAATGGCGAAGGAGGTAAAAGTGGAAATCGTAGAATAATTCTTTCGTTAAATTTTGTGTGCATGAATACCCTTTTCTCATTTTCAAATGTAGTTTCCTAATTCTACCGCAATAAACATTCGTCAGACATTACATTCAATTATGTACAATTTGCCTCGGACAACTATTAGCGATGACGTGCAATTTGTATAAATATTTAAAATATTAATATTTTTTTATTCCATTCGGCTAATTAGATGAGTTTTACATAACCGGCATGCCATAATTGAAACGTATTAGATAATATTGAGTTTCGTTAGAAAGATATTAAATTTAAAATGAATGTCAATAAATATTACAACCATTCGACAATATGCAGATTATCTACTCATATTATCAAAGATCTGTATCAAACATTTTATTATTATTGAATAACATCTAATACATTGTTAAACACAATAAAACTGTCACGTTATTACACTTATCACTTTATACTCTCCCTCGACTCGCTCAAGCTCAATAAAACATCGTTTTCTTCATCAGAATTCATAGTTAAATCGCTCATCACTCCTCCGCTGCTCAAAATTCTGAAGATTCGTCCCTTTTTCAACATCAATATCCAAATTCACTCTACGTTATCATAGAAGCTCGCGCATATAAGCCTATAAGCATTACAGGCCTCGATAGATCCTATCTATAATGTAATATTAATGTTCGTTGTTGACGAGACTTTGTACGCCTATAATATTCGCGTGTGGGATGGTGGCCCGAGGAACGTGTACTGAAATTCTGACCAATAATCAATCATGTGCCGGGTTTAGTACCTAGGTATATTAACATTGGACGAAATAATGTTCGGGTTATTTATGTGAAAAAAAAAGGTGAAACTGTCAGTGTAAAAGGTCAAGTTTATCCACACTACATGGAAATTAAATTCTAAACTTTGTACAACTATTTCAAGTATTAATGTATAACGAAATGTTCGAGTTTCTCAAATATTAATTAAAACCAATTTTCTACAAAAAGTTTGTGAACAAAAGAAAAACTGTCAAAAAGCTATAATATTGCGTAATCGCGATGTACTTAATATATCGGACCATCCACTCGGCTATTTGCGTTCCAATCGACCCGGCAGCCTGAAGTTTCAACTTTAGTATCCTACCGAGTGTTTTCTTTTTTCGCAATACATATATAAGCTGTGCATTCGTTAACGATACGCCAGAGTGGGCGAATGAATTGTAGCGCGTAGAAATATCCCGTTGATTTATAATCCCGCGTGCATACACTTTAACTAAGTACTTTTGCTGCTGCTGCAAGAGAGAGAGAGAGAGAGAGAGAGAGAGAGAGAGGCATGAGACAAATCAACCCGAGGTTGAAGCCCATAGTGAATATTTGAATCTGGTGAGGATAGAGCAGGTGCACGCAGCGTCGGTGTGTATCATAGTTCGTCCCGAGTTTTTAATCCCCGGAGCCCCATCTCTTTTTCCCAGATAAAACAAGCGGTTGAACGTATTTTTTGGCAAATCGAAGCCGCGCGACATATGCGTTGAAGTGCAGCGAGTGTAGATTTATATCTATACCTATATACATACCCCAGATGGATTCAGTTAGAATAACAGAATGTGCAGACTCTCGTATTGTCCGATCGTGCGATAATGAAAAATGTTTAACTTAATAATGACGCTGCGCGCACGAATCTAAATGTCGATAACAAGATGGGGATATGTATATAGCAGGAGGAGCAAATATAACTTAATCGTTACTTACTCCACTCTCGCGCTACTCGCGCTAAATGGTTTCGTACCCTCTTTATTACTCATTAAGCAGCTCCATTAGTTTGATAGGCATTTTTCTTTATTGTGATTGGAACTTAATCGAGCCGCAGTGACAGTGTAAATGAATACAAATTTGATTATTGAATTAATAGGGGGCTTATTCTAACGCCTTCGCTCGCATGCACAGCTTCGAGCTTCGATCTGCTTTAATTTTAATACATGAATAATTGGTTCGTAATACTATCCACTGCAACTACGTCGCAAAACCGATAAAGATCGAGTTATGATACAACACCGTTTTAACTACATGTTAATTTGATATAGGAACCCTATGTGGTACACATGCACCGATCAGATATAAACCGAAAATAGATTCGATTGCTAATGTTATAATAATTATTACTAATCAGTTTGAACAAGAATTTGACTTTTTTTTTTATATTACACTTCTTAAATTAATTATTATTTTGACCCATGTTTCGTTACTTTATAATACACACGTTTAGCTTGTTTTCAATTCTTCATAAAACTATAGTGGAAAGATTGATTGGACGGATCGCCTCTTATCTTCGCCTATAGATAAAAAAATATCGAAAATAAAATGTCTTACAGAATGCTCGACGTTAATTTCACGGGATAAAAAGCTTGAATTTTATATTCAAAGATTGATAATTATGTGAGTATGGTATAATAACCAGGTACTGATAATCGTAAAGTTTTATGAAACAACTTATTACCATTCAGCCCCAAGAGCGACCATTATTCGAAGCCTGAGACTTTTAATTGCAATGAAAATATGTACACGTGCCACTGATAGTACATGATTATCAATCTACTGAAGTACGCTTACGCGACGCATTTTTTTTTGTTCGTGTCATGAGTCTTAGTCGTCGTCGTCCTCGTCAACGGATATTCAATCTGCCGCACGATAAAGATGAACATATACACACACTCGACGAGTCATGCGCAAATCTTCCTGTGCACACATTTGAATGACACCATGTTAGCAATAACAATTAAAAGGGATGTGGTGGCGTGGTACTTATTACCTCATAGGCTTCAAGGATAGATATCGATCGCACCGACGATTTTCGACGATTACTATCGAGAGTTAGCTCTTCATGTGAAATGCGTCACATATCCCAAACAATGTTATCGATAACCGATAATTCGCTATAAAAGTTAGGTAATTACATGCCTGTAAATTCGATGTCGTATATAAGTCTCGATGATGCTAATCTTCGGCTTTGATGAAAATATCTAAGCTTCTGCAACGATCAAGATTAGAAATACAAATTCAATTGAGTTCCGATAAAGTGAATCATTGATGATCGCTATTATGAAATCACAGCCTATGTTGATTCTTAAACTGGTAGGGAGATCGATGAAAGATGCAAACGAGTTTTAATTAAAAATTATTCTATCGTCGAAGACACTGTACAAAGATTGATTACAGACAAAAAGCTGATGTATAGCGGCATAGAAACTGGCATTACAATTTGGCCCATCTACTTAAAATGAAGAATAATTTGCGTTTAAAATTAGCCGCATTATTATTCGCAACAGGTCATAGAAGAGGGCAACATATAGAACTAATAATAACTTCTGAATTTGAAGCGCGCGCCACACCAAACCAAACCAAAACAATAGCCTCGCAGCTCGTAAATTAATTATGCCCTCGTGCTAGTAATAGCTCGGTCTGCTGCCTATTAACAAATTGAAAAATACAAGTGTATATATGCCCAACCTTTGTATAGGTGTGTTCTAAAAAATCCCTTAATTACGGCCGATATATATGACCCAGAAAAATAATATATTTTCGCACCGCGGTCTAGAAATAGCTTAGCAGCACCGGCGTGTCAATTATGAAAACATCAGCTCGACGGTAATGGATAGCCGTTGGATGGTGGAATTTTCAGCGCCCCTCCTCGAATTTTTCCGCGCAGTCACATCGTTATACAATGGGATGTACAATGAGAAAATGTAAGTATGCGTATGTGTATGTACACCATGTATTCATTATGAGTGTACTGTACTGTAACATCAAATGTACAGCTTAATCGATCTTTTTTTTTTTGTTATCGTGACACTGGTGCTGGTGGAAGATTCAGCGGTGTTCGAAAGATTAAAGTGGCGCATAATGTTAGAACATGAAATTTCGATAAAATTACAAAGTGCTTTATTAATTGTAGCTTGCAGATAGGAATACTTTTTCTAAAGAAATTGGAGAAGCGTATTTAGCTACTCAACTGTGCTGGAATATGTCTGTCAAATTTTAGACAGCGTTGTTTGCAATTTTGATAATTTTATTGGGATTTCAAGTTTTTATTCCGACAAAATGCACGACTTACTTAATAAATGTTCGTAAAATTGAGCTATATACATTCTCTTTTATATTAATAAATAATCGTCTTAGTAAACTAAATAATTTATTCATGGAAAATATAACCAATTATAGTCCACTGAAATGAACTTTTAATGTTGCCTATTTATACTTCGTTCAGTCGACCATACTATAAAAATGATCTTTTATCACAAATTGAATTTCCTTTTGCGTCATCTTGAAATACGTCTTATCTGTTTATACACAGATGAGTAAAAAAGCAAAATAAAACCGAGAAGAGAAATATTGTATAGACGGGAAAGAGAGCCGGAGATTGCATGAAAGCGCGTCGGCCGCTTCGAGTCTAAAATTCATCAGCAGATCGAGTGGCTAATATTACAGGGTTGGCCTAGAGAATTGCAATCAAAAAGAAAGAACGGATAAGACACCAAATCAAGCCGAGTGGAAACTTTTTTGTCTAATACAAATTGGTCTAAGCTTGTGAGCTTATAGCGTGATCAAAAAACAAAATTTTTAAGTTTCATTTTTTTTATCTCTATCAAAGCAAAACTAATAATCAGACAACTTTTCTGTAGGTAGTCTTATCTGTATTTCTTACGAAAGCTATCAAGTACATATTTTATCAGATTTTATGACATCATCCATTCGTCAAAGAAGTGAAGAAAAGAGTCGAGTGCAAGAATACCATGAGCGTATAAAGAATTCTGGTTATTCGTGGATGATGTGCTAGTGGTGCACAATTGGTACACCTTCAACCAAAGCTTTCGAAAATTAACGCGTGTAAATCATCTACATTTAAATACCCTATATAATTTTCTCTGTCGAAATACCATCTATGCTTAAAGATTTAGTTGTAAAATGAGTATTTCTCAGGCACCTTTACAGGATCTCGATCGTTTTTTCTCCATGATCATTTATAGTGGGATTGTGCTATGTTTATTGGCAAACTTACAAAATATTAAAATTTTTTTGGACATATGTAAGTTCCACAGGATGAACATTATATAACGCGTATACAGTGTAAGTAATAGAAGAGTGGTGATTTTTTACCGTATAATATGAATTGATAGGTAATCGAGAGGAAGAAGGGGAAGTTCAATGAGACATCCAGCAAAACTTTATACAATATATAGGGTACAAACTGTTTTTAAAGTACGTGCAGTCATCTTAATGTTTCTCTAAGTGCGTGAGAACGATGATAATACTTGTGACCTGGTACAATCGGAAGACTATTCAATTTTCCTGCTATATTGAGGTTACATTTAGTGTAATTAAGCAATTATAGTTATATTTTTTTCAATAATTATATGATATCTTAAAGCACATAAAGTTCCACCTGGAAACCCATCTAGTTTAAGTCTGGATCCAAGTTTAAGTCAAAGTGAACGCAGGTGCATATCTAGCTGGATGTCCAAGTGATTTTCTAGCTGATATATCCAATTGGTTATTTTCAACCCGAAGTTAATTGTTGTTGTGCACGTACTTAATTCTACAAAGCTTTAATTACATACATTTTAGAGCAGTCAGATAACGTTTTATAGGTCGGCCTATTGAATATATCGATACAATAATTAATACAATGACTTTCTGAATGCGTTTTATCGTTTTATCGTTTCACATTCTATAATCATCTAAAAAATAATCATAATCGTATTGGTTGTTGATTATACGTTAAATATTTATATAAGTGATATTTCATTCAGATATTATCACTTTATTTTCTTTGATTTTTATTGCAAGGAGAATTTATTAAACAAGCAATGAGCTGCAGAAAAATTCTTTACTGTTTTCTTGTAGTGATTAATTTTGAAATAAAATTATATAAGCTATTGATTCTGAGAACGGTAGCGTAGTAGTAGTTATTTCACTCTAACGATGGCAAGTGTTACATCGAAGCTTATCGTCCTGTAAATTACTAATCACTCTTTATATTTCGAATTTCTGATAGACATAATCTAAGGAAAACAACTTAAACGCTATTCTGAATATTTAACTAATTCCTCTTATGAGATGTCAAACTTCAGTTGAGTACTTGAAATTATGTAATTAACACTATTTGCTCGATTTTGAAAAGGTGATTATGAAATAATTATTATTACTATAATTATCACTTTCTTGTTTAGGTGTTATATTTACTAATTCGATCTCTAGAAAAAGAGGTCAACCACGATCCATTTATTTATAAAGCTTTTAAAATCCGGAAGCCTTAATTTCCTATCGAGCTAATTTTAAGTTATCTTTTTATGATTTTTACAACAGCAGGTATACCTAATCATCGCATCGTTTACTAGTTTTTTTGCAATCGATTCTAATTGTAAAAATTCCTACAGGATGAGTTTACACCTTAAACACTTGTCTCATCGAATCCATAGTTGTTAGATAATACAAAATGACATAACAATTCTAATATTTTTAGTCATTTTAAAAAACCTTCTCAAGTGTTACGCATGACAGAACTTTAGTGGAATTCTAAAATTTAAGAGGGATATAAAATTTAATTACCCAGACGACTGTGGAATAAAAAAAACAAGTATACCTATATAGAAACCGCGTTTTTTATTCACTTTCGTGATTTTTTCCCTTGAAACAAAAATAAAACAAAAAAGTACGAAAGAAAAGATCAGAGGTAAAGTAAAGTGCACGGAAAGCAAAGTGCAAACGCCATATATACACACACACACTGGACTTGGTCTATGTGCACAGCGCAAAAAAAGTAAGGACGGCAAATAAAGGAAACGCAAAAGCGCGTGTAACAGAAGCAAGAGACAGAGGGAGTGAGAGAGGGGGGGCAGGGTAGGGAAAAAGACCAAATAATATTCGATGAGCAAAAAGAAGACAGCCTACACACACAGTAGGTAGAATAAAGCGATCGATGACGCGCGATAAGGCACGTATACCAACACCCACTTACACATATACACGCATGGACAGCTCGTACATCATTATATGAACGCTACGTTCCTCCCCTCGATTGTGCGTGTTTTCGCGAGCGCGTATATACGTGCACAGAAAGGGAAAGCTGCGAATATATACCTTCGTCGTACTTTTTTTTTTAAAAAAAAAAGCAGCTACTTCTTTAATTACTCGTATGGGGCAGCATTGCAATTCATTTGCGCGAGTTTAATCATCACCGGCTTTTCTTTTTCGGTAATTCCAGCAGCTACGCGAGACGTCGTTAATAAACTTATTTGCAGTAAAAATTGTATATCTTCCATTCTGCGTAATCCATCGAGAGCTTAGAGAAGAAGTAGATTTAGTCAAATCCATGGGTAATGTTGTAAAAAGTGATAATATAGCTATAATGCAGTATATTTTCCATCAATGAATGCTCAAGTGAAATTGAAGTGTATGTACGTGGCTAAATATAATAATATCAGTCATTGTATTACTGTAACAAAATCTGCTGCTGATTCGGATCAATAATTTTATCGCGGGAGATATATATTCATACGTCTTTTGATATTCGTCATTTATTGTTGCCTCGACACGAGCTAAATCAAGATTTCTCAACAGCTCTGAAACCCGAATTCTTATCGAACGTGTAACATTCCAGTACCCTTGAAAAGAATTCAACGAATTCGAATACCATTATTCTTTTCAATAATTTCGATGATTTATGCGTTTCAGCCTAACGGTCATCAACATTTGACATCATATCGATTCAGCTTAAATGGCAATTTGTAAGAAGCCTTGACATTGACGCCACATTTTACTATCCAGGACACCCCTGATTATACTTACAATAAAGAAGTCGTTTCATCAGCATAACCAACTGTCGCTGATCACTTTCTGGGAATATTTTCCCTCTAGTTGCGTGCGAACTGCCACGCGACTATTACAAGCATTGGACATACAAAGTCGAGCATCCAAGATATAGGCATGCAAACTATACGGTATAGAAGTATATTATCGTTAAATATGCAGTCCGTGTGTCCACAAGTACGTGATTCAGAAGTCGATATTTTATTTCTACCCAATATCTCTCTCTCAAAATCAGCGTTTTAGAACGAAATCAACGTTCGCGCAGAATGAAAAGTGCCTACTACTTAGTGAACGTTTTTCATTGGGCTTTTCCCCATTCGTACTTTGCACGCTCGACCACTTTGACATTTCAACAATATCCGAGTCTTATCGAGATCGCGATAAAGAATACGTCACGGCATTGAAACGATTCTCAATCTTAACTTTTTATATATAACCGCTAATCCACCTACCGAACAAAATTATCAAGCAGATTGAAACTGAAACGAATATAAAAATGATAATTGCTTATTTGAAACTCGAATAAAGTTCAAAGCTGACTTTGGTGACAATTTTTACACTCGTTTTTTGATAGTCTGTTCACGTGCCAAGGCAATTTGTACCCTATTATTTATACTTTTTTTTTAACAAAGAGAGGGAACTCCCCAATTGTGCGCAATATATATTTAGTCGAACTTTTTCGTGCCTATACTGATTCATTTTGAATTTATGGAGTAGGATAGCGTGAGCCCCTCGTTCATGAGAAATCAGTAGGATACGTGCACAGAAAATGTAATACATCAACGTTAAATGAAATCCGCAGATAAGCTTCTCGAGTAAAAAAAAAGTATTTTTTTTCGTTAAAACTTAATCTTTAATATTTGCATAAAATCTTATTGCTTTATCTTTTTTATAAATATATTATTATTTTTATTTAAATTTGATATAACAGGAACTCATTAAAACTGGACATTACAAATTTTTTCTCTCACTTTTCCATTTGAATTACTCTTTCAAATAAAGTTATATTTCGAAAAACTATATTTTGAAACCGAATGCCAATAAGTAATATATTTTACCTAGTTTGAAATTCTATTATTTGAAGAGTATACATAGCAAGAGCTTCAAGTTATAATGGATTCCAACTTTGTAATAATATTATTTAAAGTTTTTCACTTTACAAAGAGAAAATCGAAGAATACAGATTGCAAGAAATATCACGTATGCAGTCCACGATGTTCTATTTTATTATTCATGGAAAATCGTATCAGATCACATCAACTTTTCGAACAAAATTATTATGAGTCACTAAACTATTCATTGTAGTAAGTAAATTAAGATTTATCATAAGAAACCACATCGAGATTAAATTGATGGAAATAATTATATTCTCTTACATAACTTACGGATATTAATTTACTGATATACATACTTCAGTAATATAATCAAAAAGATTAAACTAAAGTAAATTCTTACTTCTAATAAAAAAAGTCCATACTTGAGAGAAAAACAAATACTTGAAAGATAATCTCCCAAACCTAATTTTTTTCCCCGTCTTAATCAATTCCATATGAATTATCGAAATCTCTTTCGATTTGCGATTATTTCTACACTAGGTACTCTAATTTAGAAGGTTGAAAATATCTTAGTAAATAATATTTTTTGATATACATTGTAAATTTTAAACTATTCTATCATAATTCTAATCCTTATACTAGAATAGGTATTGTATTGAACGGCTGTTTTTACAGTTTTTACTATTTAGTTTTGATATTAACATTTTACTAATTACTAACCTGCGGTACGTACGTTTTTATTATATGAATAATTTTGAGGTATGAAAGTGTTCAAGATAAATACTAATAAAAACTATTTATATATAATACGTCAAATGATTGATTAAACGTTTGAATAAATGAATAAATAAATATGTTACCAGTTTGAATGTATTCTGGCAAAGAAACTTACATTAATCAGGAAACAAGATTCTAAAAAAAATAAAATGTAAAAAATTGATCGTTGATAACAAATATGAACATAATATAATTGAGTCCGAATTATAAATTGACGTTAGTAAAAGTGCCATCATTCAATACGACAAAATAAATATCGGTAACGACGGCGAAAGAATCAGACTTTCATCAAGATTTAACTCATCAATGGCCCATTAAACAACTCAAGACGCGCAGCGCGTGACAGTGAATTATTGGTATAATTAATAGTCCATTATAGTAATTCTGAAATGTCATCGCGGAACTACACAGTATTTACACCGCTACTAAAGTTGTATATAAATCAGACTCGTATAAAGCGAGTTGATTGCGAAGGGAGGCGAAAAGGTCAGTCATGCAGACTCTACACGATCGAATGGAATCGACGTCGATCAAGGACACGAACAACTAGAAATTATGTGCCCAACAACATTGTATGACGCTGTACAAGGACTTTGGTAAAGTGGATTGGGTTGGGTTAAACAAAACACACACGTGCCTTATATTAGTAATCAAATAAACATTAGTTTTGCAAATAGGAAATTAACTGAACTGAATATTTGTAGCTCGACTTGTTTACTAGCAATGCATCACAATGATGTCAAGTATGCATATAGCATCTGGTGTTCTAAATTCATTGCACTTATTTTTTAGACATGTATCGATCTTAAGGTTGTATTTCAAATATAATCTTTGATCTATATAACATTATATTGCGTTTGGCACAACTCAGAAGGTTAATATATTTCATAAAGTACAGTATCTACATGCAAAATCAAAGTGAGCAGTTTAAAATTAAAATGCATTATTCAAAAAAAAATCATAAATCAATAATACCAAAAGAAAAAGAAACAAATGACTCGGAGCAAAGAAGCTCGAAGCTCTGGTAAACGGGTATAAAAATGGTGAATCACATTGTCCCAGTCACCTCCATCTCAGTAAGCTCGTCTTCCTTGGTCTAGAATGTTAGGGGTAAGGGTGTGAGTGTGGCGCCACGCTGAAAAATCGACAACGACGACGACGAGGACGCGTTGTCGGCCACGGCTACGTCACTGACCGTGACTCAATGCGGACTTTCCTAGCTACAAGTTATCTGCCGCTGCAGCAGCAGCAGCAGCAGCAACCCACCACCACCCCATCCACGAGCTCAAATGTACACACCGCAAGTTGTCTTGTACGTAGCGTCGCAGCGCCTATCCGCAGGACGGTTGACGCGGATGGAATTACAGTTTCGGCAATTTTTATACACGCGCCTCTATACTTCTCGGTTGGCTACACGATAGTATCACAATGTGATTTGTCAATCCTTTCTTTGGAATGTAACATCGGGCGAACGTTTATGTCGAGGGCATTATGTCGTGATACGATATTACGCGATGGCATAAATTTCTTATACGACAATGACTTTCGATTTGATGGTATATATAACCCTGCATAAAACCTGTGCTTTTTCGTGAAACGTTTCGATATCGATCTTGTGGTTCTTGTGCTGTCGGAGCACTGAACAAAGCCCACACAGTAGTCTAGACAAGATTACACACTCATCAACATCAATAACACAAATGTATACCGTGATTTGCATTTTAGTTTGGTCTTTTTAGTAATTATTCCTCCTATGTCTTTGTGAACGAAGTAGCGTGAAAGAAATCTGGAAAAGTAAATTATTGCTTGGAAAACATTGGTGGGTTATTTATGTAGATTATTGTACGCATAAATGTGGCTCGAAGTCAAGAAGAAAAATTTCGTAATATTTCTGGTATACTCTGGGAACGTGTAACACTATTATGATTTTTGGTGTGGGTGTGTTACGAGCGGGAAACTTCATTTTTGCCTTGAAATATCACCATTTTTATTACAAAGTACGTGATTCGGTGGTTTTATTTCTCTTTCTGTGGGGTATGTTTACTTTGGACGCCACCGACTGTTTTACATCGTAACTGTGAAAACAATTCTTAATGTTCTGGAAGTATGAAATGCAAATTTTATTGCAGTTCTTAAAGTGAAGTATTGCATATATGGCTTATATGAAATGAATGTCTAGTATTACGAATGATAAAATCTGAAATATAATCAAGCTCCTTTATTATTAAATAATTATGTTAAAATTATAGTATATTTCCATTTTAATAACTATTAGGTACTTTCTGCAAACTTCTGTAAACAACTTAAGAAAATAGAACCGTTCTAATATTCTACAGTAAAAAAAAATAAATAATTTTTCTAATAATTTTAATATTTCAATGTACCGAGTGTGAGGCTAATTCGTTATAAGATTAGTCTATGATTTTTCAAGAATGTGTAAACACGCAGGGGAAATAAAAATCATGCCTTATTCAGAATTACGATGCTTTAACAGCTACGATTAACACTACGCATACCCATAGCAAGCTCTAAATGAGAAAATCGCTGTGCCCGTGTTGAGTGAGTAAATCAATATCGTTAAGAAATAGCAAGTCAGCTAATCAAATAAACCGTTTAGAAATTGCTTATTGAATCTTCGATATTTACAAAATAATATGAGCTGTTTTACATAATAAACTATGACCACCAATAGTACTTTTCATTCTAAAGTTAAAAGATTTCCTATCTTTTGACTAAATGATATTGATGAAAAGTGTGTCAATAATACTCTACTTGTCTTTGATCATTCTTAAATCTGTTTTAAATTACAACTTGAAAATACAATCATATATTTCAGTAAATATAAAATATCACTTTTATAAAACTTATGTCTCTATAATACCTTCCATGCAATCCGTTTTGATATTATAGATAGATAAAAGTATATTGATATTATTTCTACAGTTAAGAGAACACAATGTTCATTTGTTCAACTGTAATTAAAAAGCTATTAATCTCTCATTTGCGATTATTAAAATTCACACTTCTCAAACTTTTTATCTGCAGAAAGACATAAAAAATTTAATTTCTTACAATCTAATAGCGCAAGGTACTAAATTAATTAAACCAAATTAAGTCGATAAATATAATTTTCTCACTCCGCGTGTTATTCAAAATCGATATCACAAGAAATGAACGCAGTCCAACAGCGCGAATCGAAAAAGAACTGCGTAACTTCAAGTATAATTAACCGATTTAATTAAAATCCGCGAAAGTTAAATATCTCGTCGGCGGCGAATTCGAACGAAATGAAATAGAACATGTACCGCAGGGCCACAGGATTCGATTCCGACACGTGACGTCGCGTCAGCAACGTCAAGCACTTGGCGAGTAGCGCGAGTTACATTATTCTCTCGCAATCGATCAAACGACTAGAATCCACACACATATATATAGCGAGCGACAGATGCGCTGCAACTTTTTCCCTTTTTTTTTTTTTAACAAAAGAAGGAAATAAATGAAAAGAGCGAAGTAGCGTCGACGCCACGTTCGACGCGCCAATAATGTCGTACTTGCAAACTCATCCGATTGCATTGTGCGGAAGAACCAAATGCTTCTGTAATACAGCTGTAGCGTGCGATGAAAACAGCTTTGACTTTTTCCTCTTTGTCCGCGTGTATGCGTAGACACGTATCAGATATTTTTCGAGGGCGCGCGCACACGCGGCCACGTATAGTATGTATAACCACGCCCTTCGACACCCCTATATATACGTATATACATCACATGATATATACACGCGCGAAAACGTTACTTCGCCTATATAGATGCACGAGCCACGTTTTAATGTCGAGAGCTTTTATTTTTTTTAACTCGAGCCTTATATTATCGAATGCTATATTCTGTGCTGCGGGGAAAACGACCAACGGACGTTTTTAAGAGATACTGGGAATATTTTACATGTGCAAAGTTTAGTTTAGTGTTACGGATCGTGAAAAGGTTAGTTTATGATAAATGTACTAAATCGATGAGTATTAGAAAGTATTTATAAGTATACTAATTACACATCACAATCACTAAAGACATGAATTTTACATTAAATCCATAATATAGACATTATTGATTTGTTAATTAACATCAAGTCTTTAATATACTAAATCAATAAAATCAATTGAAATAAAAAAAAAATATGATTTAATAATTCAATGGATATCGATTTAATTTTTTATCCGAAACCTGTAAAGTCACGAGATATAAGCAGCAATTCAATATGAATTTTGGTAAGAAATCGAGGAGCCCATTTCCGATTCCATATCAGCGTCGGCTGTCGTGGAGGTCGGCTCGCGTCAGGAGCCGCGGAAATAAAAAAATCTTATCCCGCTACACGTATACACTTACCTGTACACGACGTAAGCGCAAAGCGATACGACTCGTACGCACGCTTACCAATGATTCCTCGTGCCACGACAGATTCCGAGACCTTACCTGCCCGCCGTGCAATGCACATATACAGGGTGTCCCATTTATACCTATATATATTACGTTACACAGCTGAGCGCGGCAACAGCAGTAGCAGCAGCAGCGAGAAAGCTATACAACGCGGCTGAATTGCACGCGCCTCTCGAATAATTCTTCCTTCCGTCTTCTTTTCGCTTTGCGCGCGCGCCCCGTTAGCCGAAGGTTGCCCCTCCACGGCATGTACGCCGGCACGAAAGTGAACCTTGCGGCAGCAGCGGAACTCGTCTGTATATATATACATACTTCGTTACGCCTCCGTTCATTGGCTTTCCTTTTCGCCAAGGCAATTCGCTCGGGCCGCTTCGATGTCGGTAAGATCTATACGTATATATAGGTATGATGTATGTGTAGAGACGTAGCGGTACAATCTCGAGTCATGCGGATGTTATTGCAGCGAGTGCAGCACGCGAACAGATTTGCAACGACATTGGAATCGGTTCGATGAAAAGGAGGTGAAGCGAGAGAAGGCGAATGATTTTTATTAATTGATCGGTGCCTTGATCGATCTTGCCAAGGGCTAATGCTATATACCCTCTATGTTTCATTGATAATTCACGAAGTTTCTGCTCTCCTGTTCGGTACTTAATGAATCTTATGAAAATTTAATTGTATAAATAATAACTTTAGTCGTGATGATAAATTTATTGTTAAATATTTAAATTATATGTACCCAAATACATTAATATAGCAAACAATAAAAGATATATTAAATAGCACGCTTAACTTTCTTGAAGGTGCGACGATAATTAAATTTAATAAATATTGTATTATAAAAATGTAACGTAAAAATGTGTAAAATAACGTAATCTTCGGGCTAAATTGAAAGTAACGAATGAATTCTTTAAATAACTACTGGCGTTTTTTTTATGTAATACGACAGATTTAAAAATAGAACGTTCTACAAAATTAGCTGAATCCAAATTTAAAAGTTTAACGCTTAGAAATATGCGAAAATTATACAAATGAAAACGTCCTCGCCGAGTGCCAAGGCAATTGGCAGAGGTTCTGAGTTGCCATTCATTATCACGAAATCTGAAGTTAAATTAAAAAAAAAGAAAAAAGTCAAGAAAAAATATTGCCAATGACGTAAAAGCGCGTTCAACGGCAAATCTAGCGAAAACCTTGCGGCGACGTTCCTAATATTTTAGTGCTGTCATCTACAGCTAAACGTCAATTTAACATCACCACTGATTTGGCACGTCGTTTTCACCTCGAGTTTTATGCAACTCGCAATTATACTTGATGAGATAATAAAATAAGTATAGTTAAGTATAGTAAAACTTAAAATTTTTGGTAGTATACACACGATTCGCTTCTTTATAAATGTTATACGCAAATAGAGGTTTTAACACCGGGGAAAAAACTGAAATGAAAATACCAGCGTTAAATGAAATATCTCGTCAATAGTATGATGCGGGAATACAATGACACTAATCAACTACGAATCAATCAACTCGAATTGTATATAGTTTTGTTTTTGTTTCATTATTTTTTTGTCTTTTTTAAATACATAATAATCGTATAATATTTGCATGAAAAAATCAAATGGAAAAACATTATTGTTATACAGTATTATTCAGAAAAATTGTACAAAACATTGCAAAACACAGGATATATACCGCATGAATTTTCGATTTAAAATGCTTTCTCTCTCTCTATTTCTCTCACACGTTGGTCGTAATATTGCGGCTCGCGCGTGATAATGTTCGCACTTAAAAATAATCATCGCCCAGTAGTAATTGCCTTGCTCTGCATGCAGGCTCTTCAAAAAGTATCGAACCCCCCCCCCTCCCGCTCCTGATTTTGGAATCAACTTATACCCAAACAAAAATAATTAGCCCCAAGGTCAATAGCATTTTCGACGTGTACTTCAATGTTATTTGAAGGTCTACTTTGAAATTTCAAATGGCAACACCTTTTTGGCTCCGGAAGGAGAGAGAGCACAATATCCTACGTTCAGATGTATATTCACTCTATGGGTCAAATGGTCCCTAGGGGTCAATTAAGGTTTAAAATGTTTCAGATAAGTCAAGATTACATCCTTCGTGGTTCTGACTGGTAAAGGACGCTCATCACCTGCCATGGTGCTGATCAGAATGTCGATAGAAAGTGAAATAGAACCCAAAAGTTGAAAGAGAGTGAAATTCTGTGCACCTATATAGATATCCTATAGCATGGCATTAAAAATTCTGTTATATCTATTAAAAAAGCACCATTAAGCACACGATTCGTATTGTTATTTTAAATCATGAGCTTAGTATTTTTTTAAAAGTCGTAAGAGAACTTAGTTTGCAACTGACCACAACATCTCTGACCTTATCCTTTATACCACATATAAAGGATACCTTATTAAACATATATACCAATTATCAAAGATTTTCTAAGCAATCGATTTATGTGGTGAACGTCCTGAAGGTAAGATCCGTGGTGCGTCCGGGCGGCTAAGGCGAGGTCCATGGGGAAACCGGCCGGTTATGGCGAGAAACGGAAAATGAAGGTTCCCATTTGAAAAAAATTAAGTTGACCTTCAAACGACCTTGAAGAATACTTTCAAGGTTCAATTTAGGGTCATCATTGGAATCCTTGTCGAAAATCCTATCGACCTTGGGATTGATCATTTTTGTTTAGCTATATATGATTCCAAAATTTGAGGGGGGGGGGCAGGTGGATCGATACTTTTTGAATACACTGCATATACGTGCGTGTAGCATAAACCGTTTGGTCAGGACGATATAGATAAAAAATTAATATAGCAAGTACAGCGATAATGTACGTTCGAATAGAAAAGAAAAACAGAACGAAGGGGATGCAAACAAAACAGAACGAACGCAAGAAGTACAAAACAAACACAGACAGAAATATATAATCATGTAATACACTCTTGTCACTTCTTCCAATAAATGGCGTTTATTAATCCACATTCGAACATGTTACAGATACATAGCCCAAGAAAAATTTCTCTCTCACTCACATATGCGCGCACACACACGCACACGCATCCGTAGATATATATTTTGTGTTCTTGTTCTCTTACTCGCGAAATATAGTCTTTGTAATTTAGCTCCCGAACACTCCAATTTCTTCTTCTTTTTTTTTCAATTATATATAATTTACTTTTGTCATATAATATGTTTTCGAAGATGTTCCGTGATATTCGATTTGTTATATATCCCTGTTCCCTTTTGTATGTAGCATCACCTCGAGCAGTGCATCTACTGTATAAGTCGAGACTGTGCACCAGATGCTGCTTCTGTTGCCAAAGCTCCACGATGACGATGCGTGCCTCTCTCTCTCTCTCTCTCTCTTTCTCTCGGGTATACCTCATCGAGTACACCCCACTTCTCGCTCTCAGCTGTTATATATATATAAACGTAACTACCCATGAACACAAATTAAAACTTATTATCACAGACACGTATGTGACCTTCAATATATGCATATAAGTATTGAATCTTGCATACGTCGGTTATTACATGATAAGTGTACCTTTATATCTTTCGCCATATATATATACTCAATCGTATCCTCCTTTTCGCACATATAACCCTCTTTTTTTCGGAAAGTTTCGCTTTTATACGTGCATTGGATGAGGGGACGCATCTCGCGGCGCACCACATATATCGGAAAGAGAATTCGACCAATTTCAAGGACGCACCGCGCGCGCGAGAGCTTTGAGCTTTCGTGGATGGGTGGGGAAGTAGGGGGGAGGGGGGGGGGGGGGGTCAAGTTTAACGGAATTTCCTCTTTCTTTTTATAGCGCTCGCGCGTTCTCGCATGGTATAGATATAATCGTTAAGTTTAAAGTTAAAGAATGCTTTGGTCGTGTAAATGTCTTTCTTTCTTTTTCTTTTTTTTATATAGGCTCGAATAATTTTTTTTTTAATCGTGTATATTGTGACAAAAGAGCTCGTCATAAATTAACCATTATCTTATAGAGATATACTTTTTTTTTTGTTGTTTTTTTTTTGGTTTCATTTAATTTACAGCTTGCGATGCGACGTTGCAAAAAGCTTTTGCATCAAACAGCCAAGAATCGTTCAACGAAAAACGTTTATAAAAATTAGTACGCTTTCCATTGTGCACGCCTTTAGATTAAAAGTTATACTTATCGTATATAAATATGAAAAAATTATGCATAGGTTTATTTATAGCGTTACGTTTTTGTGTTTAAAATTAGCTTGGACAAAGGACTAAAGTGCTTTGTTGCCCCGAAGACAAAAATTCTTCGCTGCCTTTGCAAACGGTAATACAATAAAGCTTTATAATTACCGGTATTTTTTCATTCTGTACGCCAGCTTTTCTAATCCGCATCGAGCTTTTAATCATGATTTTGCAATAGATTATTCAATATCATTTGTAAATTGTTTAATAGCAAGCTCAGAACCACCATCGACCTGCTCAATTACAACGACGGAAAACAAAGACCAATACAGGATCGAATAATACGGATCCACAGATACGAATTACTCATAATAAACGATAAGAGCAATTTTGCACAATCCGTACGGCACTCGCACACGAATGAAAAAAAAAAAAACGAAAAGAAACAATGGTCGTTCAGCAAGAGGCGCAAATCACCTTTCGTCAAGATGGCTCAATAAACATTTATGCATCGTCCCACAATAGGTCGAAGTCTCATTGTCCACTGTATATCACGAGAACCAGGAAACGAATTACAAAGTGCATATATCACAACAAAGGAAATAATCGTCTCCTTTATGCGCTGCGATCAAGCATAATCGCACTAATTATGTATATATATGCGAACGTCGTCATCGAAAGTGGACGCACTCTCCTAGTGCAACGCATTATTCATTGATTCAGTGCAGCATCATTTTGTCGTCACACCGTTGCAGTCGCGCACATTAGACTAGCCGCTTATATCACGCGCCATGTACACATCGTTAAACTTACATTATCGCCTCTTTCTTCGCTTATAGACGCTCGGTCGGGTAACACTGTAAATCCAAGTGTCGTCGGTAATATTTATTTTTTTATAAGTACACGCGTGTACTTATACGGTCTGCCTTTGACGCGCGTTAAGTGATGCAGTGATTTTTCCGATACACGCGAGGTTCTTCAAAGCTCTATTATGAGTAAACACATATACATGTACAAGTATTAAATAACACACTTGGATTTACAGTGAAATTGGCACTCCTAAATTTACAAAATATAAGTAAATATATATGTATACAACCTGTCCAGCCTGGCAATAAAGTCTCGCTAAATCTGCAGAGATCATTAGTGAGAGATGAATAGGAATAAATTAAGCGATAGACTATTATCTTCGACTATTATAATCTTTCTTTCTTATTATATACTTATAGATTTATTACTTTTTTTTTCGTCTACGAGAATATACAATAAGAATTAATTGTTCGACTTTTTTTTCTGCTTTAAAGACAAAGAATATACAGGAATAGCAGCTCGATGGATTCTACTCTTTCGGTGACAATTAAGACGTAGCGAATGGTATAGTACAACCTCGTTCTAATTGATAGTGAAAAGAGATGCGAGATTTTAATTCTATCATTGTCAGAGCTTAAGACTTTCACCGAACGAGTGGAATTTGCGCACCAAAAATTTTCGAGTCTGAGAAAAGAAGGAGATCGGAAGGAGCACAATGTGTTGGGGAATTGGGGTGCGAGTCTGCGGCTTACACATTGAGTCACGAGTCGAGCGCGAAAAAAATAGGAGAAATCGAATAGTCGTTGCTGATACACTGACGCACACACGCATAGTGTACATGTGTATTTATAAAAAGGCTTAGGAGGGCCGTCGAGCCAAGTGTATATGTATTATGTTTTCTACCGACGTTTTGGTAGTCCCCCCCGTGAAGCGCAACTCGAGGGGGAATTCCGCGAATCGTCGTTTCGGCAAAAGCGAATGTCTGTCTGGTCGTATAATATAACGTTCAAAGGCGGAATAACCCGCCTCGAGATGTAATAACATGCTTAGTTTGCGAATAAGTGTCGGACTTGTCGGAGTTGGAAACCGCCCAGCTTCGGGTATTTCCCGGGTGATTGTAATGATGCCACCCTGCAAAAGTATAACTTATAGCTTTCGGTTATCGGCGTTGTATTTAGGCTTTCCCGATTTTTAATGGGATTCGCGCTGGAATTCAAGCGCGAAATAGTAAAAAAATAATTGGAATTTTATGATTATATTACAAACGATAATATTTAAGACGATTCAGGAATGTACTACTTGTTTGTTCGTGGTAATGATCCACGTATCAAATATGTAATAACTCAAAAGTGCAAAATGACTTTTGGTACTCTTGTGTAACGATTTTGTAAATTTAATTTATCAATTGATCTATCGAGAAAGAAAGTTATATTTAAAATAAAACAAATAATAGCAAACTCTGATATATTATAAGCGAACTGGTTTTAGCTGCTGTTCGGAAATGACGTCAATCCGAAGAATTCCGATAACTGGATCTTCAAGTTTTCGGTATTTGTATATACATACATCTTAATCTCCGTCTTAGTATAAACCCCCTTTGTAGAATATTTTTAGAGGAACGAATCAGCTTGTACACTTTACGTAGAAAACCACATTCATTGACCCTTTTCTTTGTGAAATTTATATAATAACAAAGTTTACTAATGCACTGTTATAATATTGTTTTATCCCGAAATTTCCAGATCATTCATTTATATTTTGGTTGGAGGTATAGTAACAGTAGGTAAATATAAGTGTAATGAGTATTGATTATTCATTGTGACATTGTGTAGCAACATCTGCTTTTTTGTCTTTGCGTGCTCTCGTTTATATACAGGGTGGGGAAAAAAGTATGGAAACCACTAGAAAATTTCGCAGGATTAGTATTAAAAAGAAAGAATCTAGGTCAAGACTTGGGTAATTTTGAACGAGGAATTCAATCACCTTGGGTTTAACTTTGAACCTCAACTTCAAGGTCTTTTCAAGATCAACTTTAGTATTTAAAATGGGAACCCCTATTTTTGATATTGACATTGACATTAACTTTAGAGTTTGTTATATTTTTGAACGTAATATTTCCTGCTCTTTCGATTGCCGATGTCAAAAATAGAGGTTCCCATTTAAAAAACTAAGGTTGACCTTGAAATGACTTTGAAGATGAGGCTCCCGGTTAAACCCGAGGTCACCATTAAATTCCTCGTTGAAAATTACCAAAGACCGGATTTTGATTATTTTTTTTTATCAGTAATCCTGCGAAATTGCTAGAGGTTTCCATACTGTTTTCCTACCGTGTATATGAATAATATTACAAAATTTACTTATTCGGATCGTTCAGCGAAATTTACTTCTATTAGATTAGCAGTACTTCACAAATGCATTGTTTTTACTCGTTTGCAATTATTCTAATCATATCTATTCTTTTTTTCAGTCAATAATTAAAGATGTCATATACCTATATACGCTAATAGCTTCGGAGATGAACGAAAACGAAAAATGAAGTTTCAAAAATACCTTTGAATTATTCGTATAGCTGATCAAAACGTGTGAAAACATCATCATACAATCAATGTAACATAAGTTTTAATAAAATTTTCATTATGTCTCTTTTCACATTTCGTCGATTGTTTTCAATCGATGTAAACAATATCTCTTTCACTTCGTTATCCTTCATTTGTCTTATAGCCTTGGCCAAGAATCCGTTATAACCTCGCGTCACGCGGAATCTGTTACAAGAGACCACAAAACTTCATTACCACTAGACACGTTTTGACACAGTACCGTTATATACTCCCGCGACCCGTCGCAAAAATTTCAAAACTATACCTTGCGAACAAAAGAAAGTTTTAAATCTTTCGTGCACGAGTATACGAATGCGAAGTTAACCTGCAGCAGCAGCCAGACGCTGCACGTGATACAAATTTAGCTGCAAAGTCAGCCGCAGCCCGAGAGAGAGCAAGGAGAATTTCTTCAGCGAAGTACAGCAGCGGTAATTATCCCATCGCCACCCACGACATATGCATATACATATATATATATGGAGGTATAGCAAACCACACCCCTCCCCGAGTTAATCAAGTTCGCATCCCTCGGCCGATCCTCAACCGCGTGCGAGACGCTCGAATTCCAGAAATGTCGCTAGATACACATATATATACACGAGCGCATATAGTTTGCTCTACGCGACCTTGCGATCTTATATATATATATATATATATATGCGAGAAATCCCGCGCTCGACATCCTCGCTGTAATATTCGGCTTAGCGAATTGAAATAAATTATCCTCTAAAACACTATGATACCGCGCCGTTTTAGCTCTCCTCCGACCACTTGGAACGAAATGCAATACAGCTTATAACACAACGTTAACTGTATAATGACAATGAAAATCGTTGGCGCGCGCGTGGCTAATTGAAATTAATACCGCGCGGTTAATTACTCGTCGGGCGCGCCTCCCCGTACCAAGTGAAGTATAATCACTTTAGCAAATTGACCGGACCTCTCGCCGAGTGCGCGCAACCGACGACGAGCATCGGAGCAAAGTTTGTATACGCCCGAACTCTATTAATATCTCGTTGCGAATCTATTATCTCTGTTTCTATTTTCACGCATACGTGTATAGGCCATAGATAGTAGTGCCTCGTGTATAGTTGACTGATCCCCCCTCCCCCCTCTTTGATTAGAATCAAAGCTCACTTGTGTAACAACGCGATAAATCCAAGTGTGTACCAAAGTAATACGTTTGTGTGTCGCGGAACAAACTTTACACACTTGGATGTGTGTTATTTATGTTGAACATCGTGTAGTCAACAAACTTCATTATATAGTGCGCAAAATTTGTGACACTTAAACGTGTACTTTTCTTTTGTATACAATTGCGGATTTACTATTCGTTCATCGGTCGCGTTGCGAATTGAACCCCGAAGGCCCCTGCGTTTTTCTTTAACGCTCTCCTGGCAAACCCATGACCCGTCGCGCAAAGACTTGCTTTTATATATGTGTACAATACTGAAAAAGTCTCTTGCGACGTCTGTAGGTGCAAATTATGCTAAAACAACACAGCACACCGCACAGTCGACAATGCGACGAAACAGCGGGCAAAAAATCATCGTTTCCAATTCGTGTCGCATTGTTTCCCACACGCACACACACACACACACACACAGACACAGACACAGAGCCATGAGACACTTTAGAAAATAATCGGTAGTCATTGTTTACGCGATCCTCCACACCAATACGTATGCAGTGGAAGAAGCGATGCTTGTACACATAGGCGCGAAGGAGAGCACTGCACACAGTTAGTAGGCATATGCGTATGCGTGCGTGTGTGTGTGTGTGGAGTTGCATTGTAGTGACGCGCGCGAGCAGCACGATGACCTTGAACCGTGGCGGTGCACGTTGGCGAACTCACTCGAGCGAATCGCGCACCCGACAGAGACAGAGAGCGAAGAAGACTGCAGATATATATATGCGCAGTGCACATGTATATATAGTAAGATGGAGAGAGAGTGGTGTATAAAGCGCGCGTCAGACCTCGACAGAGCAACCCGTGCTATTTAGAACTGTTAAGTCTTGCGAGCTGCTAAACAAAGTGCAAAGCCGCGCTGCATATAGAGTTGGTGGTGAACGTTTGCTATACATGTATTGTAGAGGCCGATAGTAGCTTCTTTTTGGGGTCTGTGTCTACTTGTTCATCGTGGACTAGTAGCTGAAGGTGGCTGCTTATATGTATACGTGTTACACCGACTCGTGTGCATAGATAAGGGGTGTTTATTCCGTTCTATTAGAAAGGAAGTTCAATTTCGAGCGGTCTACGCGAAGGAGACATTTGTCAAAGTTCGCGTTTGCACTGCTGGATTAAAAGATTATTCGGACTCCTGCAAAGATCGAATCCCTCGTAACTCGTAAGGACATATACGAACTTTTCCCCATTCTATGGGAAACGCGTCTTTTTTTGGTCTTTTTATATACAAACGAAATTTAAATCCCTATAGAAGCATATGAAATATTCTATTATATAGAGATTAATAGCTTTGTTTTTACTTCGGTAAATTGTCTTTTAGAATATGAGAACGTTGCATGACTCCCGGTGCATTTACTTCTTTATATGTAGTTACGTTCCGTTAATTAAATTTCACGAAAGAATGAAATTGTTTAATTAAGATTATTGTTACCTTATACAGATGCGATGCACCTTAATTTATAAAAAGCTATACATAGAAATGGAAAAACAATAATAAATTTATCCTATATTGGATTGATCTCAACGTTTCTATAACGTATACGTAAGCCACTAGAGCGTTTAACGGTTCGCTTGATAAAGCTTCTTTGACTTTTTGTACTCCGTACAACATTCAATAAAGATCAATTCGATTTAATTCAGCTCGTATCCGTATGCTCGCAAGGCCCGCGATTCTACGTTATACAGATCCCTTATATATATAGCCTGTACCCCCCCCCCCTCCCTCTTTTTCTACAATCCAAAGACCGAGTGGTCATTCGATATAGGCGTTATTATTTCATTATTTCATTTAAAGCATTTGAATGGCGCGGGTACGTAGTAAGAGGGTCGCGTTTGGAATTTATCACATTGGAATAGATATGCATGATATATACCGGGGTCGATTTTTCTTTTTCTTTTCCTCTTTTTTTTTATTCGCGATGGAAAATCTTTTTATCCTATAGCGAATATTCTTACGTACTCTGTTCTGTATCGAATTTAATGCTTGTAACTGCGGTGGACGCAGATGACTCGTGCAGATATATAAGTCTCGACGAAGTTAATTTTTTTAAATCTGCACTAACGTTCCTTTCACAATTTTTGAGATAGTATTAAAAACGAATATTAAATAAGCAATAATAAATGAAATATGCAAATTAAGGTATATAGTATGTTTTGTACTCACGCAAACTAAATATGACGGTATGATGTGAACGACAGCGATAAGATGATAAATTATAAATTATAGTCGGTAGAAAGTCGGCAGTTTCTTTATTTTTAACCGGAGCAGCTGTAAAACAGATTGATAAAGAAAGTATTTTATTGCATTTGTGAATTCGGTATAATAAGCTCCTAGAGAGAGAGAGAGAGAGAGAGAGAGAGAGAGTGTCGAGTTTTTCCAATAGCAGTCGCACAGCCCGTATTTACACCGCCTGTATATGAACTGGAATTGATAACACGAGCGATAGCAAGCAAAAAATTAATGCCAGAGTTATTTTTCGCTCGACATATATTTCGCCTCGCGTTTGCCAACTTGAAATAAAAAAAAAAGTCTCGGCTAATCTCTCGAAGCTCGCACCATAATACACTGCACCAATAAAAAGGCACACACATACGAATTCTGGACATTTAATCACCCGCTTCTAGCTTATTCAAACGAGATATACGCAAATATATATATATAAGCTCGCAGAGTTCATAATCGATTCAAACGCGAATCGAGCCATTATAAGAAAAACGTAATACAATGTCTCCCGCGCGAATAAAGAGAAAACAAGACGCGTAATGGGGAAAAATGGGAGGAGGCGTCTGCGGCGCTTCACATCGCAACCGTTGTTAGACATTACCGAGAGCTGCGGCACTTTTACCCTTGAGAAACTTGCGGCGTATTATAAACTCGAGCGAAATAGGCTCGAGCTCTCGCTGCCTGACCTTTAATGAATTAGCGCTTTAATGAATGCGATTCCGAGCTCTCTTAGGCTTTCGTTCTTTCTCTCTCACCCTCTCTCTCTCTTTCTTCCTCTTTCTTTCTCGTCTGTCATTCGGTTAACTTTTACGACTGAAAGTCTGACATTTTTAGAGAGGGGGACTTTTGTACTGGAGCTGAAATTTATGCGATTTTCGTACATGTATAATAAGAACTATGAATTTCAGCAGGTTGTATGCTATGTGTAATGTGCCATGAAGAAATGTTCATTTATTGGATTATTTAGGGATATTTCTACGTATTAGAAATTTCAACGTGTATAAGTTTTACATGTATGGCGAGCAAAAATTTACTTTCGAATTACAGTTTCGAAAAAGTTTCGGTCGAGCCTAGCTATTTTTCGCAGCTACGATTTGATAAATCCATATTTCGAAAAAAACTCGATAAGAATTTTGGAGAACGAATCACAGTCTTATAAATGTTGTACGCATTGATTTTTAATATTTATTATCGTCGATTTTGTAAAAAAGTAAAAGAAATTATGTCTATATTGTATCATCGTTTAGATACTTACAAGACGTATACGAGAGTAAAATATTTAATTGACGATGTACAATTTTGATCAATGAAGCTAAGTAATTAAAAAGTATTTAAGTCAATTTGTTATTTTTATAAGCTGCGCACAATCTACTATAGCTGATAATTTACATGGCGAAAATCGTTCAATTAAATGAAAGGAAAAAAAGGTGCGGCTGGTTTCTCATATTTTGTTGATCGATTCCACCGTCAGTCAGCGTGCGAATTCATTGTAAATATTTAGACCGAATTGTTCTATAATACGTTCGCTTCGAGGTTCGTTTGCTCTTTAAACAATTCCGCGTCAGGATTCACGCTATAACGCTTTCACTTTTTTATTCAACGATTCGAAAAGCTAAAAGTCTGCCTTTCATCATTGACAGTCGATGTATAAACGAGCTGCGCATTACGCGTGCAGTTTCAAAACAAATCTCATATATATATACCCGAACAATTGCTTAAAATTATTTCCACTAGTTTCGTCGAACGTAAATACCGACTGATTCGCATATACCTTCCATACACCGGTACAGCGAAGCTCGACGCGCGACTCGTAAAATATCCTCAATAGCCTCGAGAATAATCTGTGGTAATTTTAAACGCCTATATGGGTTATGGCGTTGGCGCATTACGCGCGACGAGAGACTCGGCGACAAAAAAATAGGTAAAAAATGATGGAAGCCACGGGTTCACGTGCACTGGAAGACAGCGGCAGCGGCGGCGGCGGCGTTAACCCATTTCTGCAGTAAGTACGAGCGTAATATTCTGCGCATTAATTGCGACAACCTTCGCGGCCACGGCGGCGACGACGACAGACGTTCCAGCAACAGAGCGTTTTCGCTAGCAAGTGAGCTATGCAGCGAGGAGACGGAGAGGAGGATCGTATACGCTGCGCACTGCACGTTCACTGCATCTTATGTAAATATACGTGCACGCGGTGCTATTTCCTCGCTCGCTCCTCTTAGTTTTTTTTTTCCGCTTCTTCTGTTTTTTCTTTCTTTTTTTTTTTTCTTGTTTGTCGTCGAACACGGGATTAGGTACTAAAAATACGCGGGTACGTGATTTTGCAGAATTCAAGCAGACCCGAAGAAGAATATTTTGTAAAGAATACTTTAACGCTCTAGGATGCGCCGATTGGAATGTCTGGCGACTGACGTTTGTAGTGTTGTTTCGACATGTAGACTTTCGATTAATTGCTTTTGTTTGGTGTATACCAGTTAACGAGCTCCTATTTATATAATAACGATGGAGATTCAATCGTTTCTATCAAAGTCACGAGGAAAAACGTAACTTTATATAGTTTACACTGCAATCGCGTTTTATATAATTATTTTGCTCATGCGAGAAAAAACTTTAGCATCGATTCCTGTATATATACACGGTTTCACTGCGGCAATGAACAGTGTAATTAATGAGCATAGAACAATCGCTAAGCGTTCCTTTTTACGAAAATAAAATATAGTCCGTTAAGTTGTATTCGACGTGCGTGACAACTAATTATCTAAAGGCGATTAGATAAGCGATATATAACGTTTGATCGATCAGCTGTCGTAAAACGTTTGGACTCGATTCCCTCTTAAAGTAAAACAAACGCGAATATAAGCGGAAAATCGGACGCGCATAATAAACAAATTATAAACGAGTCTTTTTTCAATTACCGTCGCGCCGTGGAAAATCCATACGGTGTAATTTTTCACCGTCGGCGTACATACTTCGCGAGGAAAAAGAAAAACAGCCCGCACCACATGTACCGCTCATTAAATCTCAACAGTCAATTTCTTTGAGGTGCATTTAGGAGGCTGGTGGCACACGCGAGAGAAGAAAAACGAAGAAAAAAACTGGGCCGCCAACGCTACATTATCGAACTGCACGGACGTGCCTCCGCATCGTGATTTTCTCGAACTCCAGTATACATATACATTATACACACACACTTTAACATTCTATGCATGTATGTACAAGTCGATGTGCGAAAAGTGCCGAAGGTGAAATACGCGACTAACGCACCGGATACGCTTGTGAGCGCGTGACAGGCGGAGGTCGCTTATGCAGTGCATATAATTGCGATCGACACAAAGAGCGGGAAAATTTTTCACGCCGCGCCGCTGCACACGTCTCTGTGTATGTGTGTGTGTTGGATCGTTGGATGTGCCCGCCGATGTGTTGCGCACCGGTGCGTACATTTACGGGTAGACAGTTTGCTTCGTTTTTCTTTTATATATCCTCTGCATTGTCGAGTGTGTGCCAATTTTTTTTTTATTTTCTATTTTTCGTCAAGTAGCGTCCGTTTTTTTTTTTTTTATTTGTAGATAGACCGAAAGCTTTGAGAGGCCGCGAGGATCGTGATTTATTGCTGCGGCTAATGGCCAATGTGTTGTTTTATCACTTTTTTTTTACGTAAGCTTGCAAAACGTACATCGAGCGCGCGATTGCGCGAGTCTATATACCACGTATTTTATTTCTTCGTTCAATTAATTGAGAGCGACGAATTATCGGTGTTGCATTCGCGTGCTACGAGAATCAATGGAATTCCACGCATGAAGCGATTGATTATTATTTAAACGAAACTTCGCAGAAAAATGTTTGGTTTTGCGTACCGATAGGATAAGCGTCGAATAACGTTAATTATGTCAAGCGCGTTAAAGAGCTTTTGAAAATTTGTGTAAAATGCAAACTGATTGAAAATATATCGTGTGATTTACTCGTTATATATCATAATCGGTTGACGTCAACCAAAAACTTTCCTAATTGATACATAAAAAAATTCTCTCTCTAAATCGACAATTTTCCAGCTTTTATCGTATATATTTGACGTTTAAATTAAAAAACACTGGGAGCAAACATTATGCTTGCATTCGTCTAAAATTATTCATATTACCAACACACTCGATAACTCAATTAAAACTCACGTGTATAAGGCAAACGTCCATAAGCGGCGGCTTCTGCCTGCGCAGCTTTATTAGACATTCAAATTTTACGGCTCAAAAGGCTCAGACTTACGGATGAAGCCGCAGCCACAAGTGCGCCCGTCTACAAATCAGGTATTACAGGTGTTTCGGGCTTATCGATTATATTATGTGCTCAGATATTATATATACTCGGTGCGCAATGATATTCACTACTTTGTCGGTAAATGCTTGCGCTCGCGCGCTCACCGCTTATTTCTTATTATCTCCGTTCGTGTTTGCGCAGCAGCAGCAGCAGCCAGATTATATTTCAATTGGATTTACAGGCGTGCGATGATTTGTAAATATTAAAGCGGAGCCGCCTCGCTCCATCCGCCTGTTGTGTACTGGTTTATATTGTTTGTTCTGTTCTGTCTCTCGTTGTTTTCATATAGCGTATATATATATGCTGGAAAAATAAAAGGATGAAAGAAAATTGGATGAAAATAAAAGGTAAAACGTGTTTTGTTTTTGCGTAAAAATTCAATTTAATCTGAAAAACTTTTGGCTTACGAGTAACATAAGCCATGAAAAGATTTTTAATGAAAATATATATAAAAGGCTTTTCTTTTCTCGTTCGAGTACAATTTCTTCGTTCGTGGCTACTTTGTTTGCTCAGCAGATATAATGTTCGCTTTTATTGCTTCGGTATATATTTGCAACGGACGATGATGTGAATTGAACAGTTTCGGTAAGAAATAAGATTATATTATGCGTACAAAAGAAAGTATCATTTCAAGAGAATTCAACATCTATATCGAAAGCGACGGTAATAAATAAATGAGTCTCAACGTAAAAAAGTCACCTAAGGTATAATATGAATTTGCTCACTGACGCTCGCATGTATAAAAAAATACAACATTTATTCGCATTCTAGGTAACCTGTACTCGCCTCGCAAAATAATAATTATCGCGTTTTTTTTTTCAAACTTGTATAAGTAACGAAAGAATTAAAAAAAAAACCAGCGGACTTGGTTTTCGACGACGAATTAAATCATTAATAACGTCACGCAAATATTATAAATCACAATGATAAACTTGCCTCCGAGTACTAATTAAATATAATAAAAAAAGGGAAAAGAAGAAGTATCTCTTTATCGTAGTGCAGTATTTTTACAAGCACTGTACAATCCAGTTTTTAGTCGGCATCTTCCATAAATATTTGTTTTTACTATGATCCTTTAATATCTATGTGCCCTTCTTGAATTATCTATAACTTTTAAACATTTTTAAACAAATACTCACAATGATTTCCTCAAATAATTTGTTCTTTTCTCCTAATAATTCTATACGTATAAATATAGCTAATTTGGAATCGTTGGTCAAACAATTGCCAATTGACAACCTAAAATAAATAAAGAAACCAAATAACAACTACTGTTTGTTGGTCTTTTCATAAATGGAAAATCATCCATTATCCTTAATTCGCAATAATCCTATGGTAAATCTTCTCACTAATATATCAATCGACTATTATGAACAAGTTTAGTTGTACAATTTTCCGAGATAATGGGCGATTAGCGTAAGAGTCTAATTTACTAAAAAGAACGACGGATCGATATATCAGTTAAAAGGTTTATGAAAGGTTTTGCCAGATACTGATCAAGAATTCTGTCCTACCGGAAATCTGTATATATCTTCTACCAATATCCAAACTTTAGAAAATCTAAATCGTCGACGTACTTTAGAACGAATTTCAAATAAAGATAGACTCGATGATCGAAGATCGCCGGTAAGACAGAAAGTTTTCTACGTCTGGGCCAAGGCATTCAAATATCACACATTTGAAAAATCATTCCTCGGTATGCAGAAGCTATTATGAACAAAAGCTAATAATAGGTACCCTTTCCCAATACTGACTGAAGATGCCCAAGTACAGAATTGTGGGTATACACCTCGCGTACGTAACTCTGCTTATATGCGTCGCGAACTACGGAACGATTGATACAGAGAGAAAAAAAGAAAAATCCAAAATTAAGAGCTATACCCTCCGATTATCATTCGTTCGTCGCCGAGTGGTTCATTAAAGTTCGCCTCTAACTCCCCTTCGGCTTCTCTCTTTCTCTGCGAGCTTCTATATGCCACTTAAACGAGTTGGCGAAGAGATAGAGAGAAGCGAAATTACCTCTCGACCTCGTTGCGGGAAAACGTCGGCTGCGGCGGCGGCGGTGGCGGCAGCTTTGCGGCGCGGCTATCGCGGCATCGTCGCGCGACTTTTCGCCTATTTGACTCTGCCTCCGCTCAACTTCTTTCTTTCTGTTCAAGATTTTCCCTTTTCGGCTGACTCCCCTACCCCCATTCCCTCTTTTTCCCCTATACAGACGTGTCTCTTTGGCCTTTTTTCTGCGTGTATGCGTGTATCTGTGTGTATATGTGTGTTTCCGTACGTGTTTCTCCTTTTCTTATACCCATCACGGTGTCATTGTTTCCTGTTTTAACATCCATTTTGTAATTATGACTCGAGTAGCAACAGCAGCAGTGATTGTTTGGGGGATCGGGGGATGGAAATTAGAGGAAAATTCCGAATGCTAATCGTTGGTATAACACTTTTTCCCATGCTCATATATTCGCTCTCCTTTTTTCGCACGCTCGTTCGCTTCTTTGCTTTGTGTTCTTTCGTACCGCGTGATCGAAGCACGACGTCAGTCTAGTTTATGTGCAAGTTTATTCGACTTTCTCGAGTATTTAATTCAAAGCAAAGGTACCTACAGCTTTGGAGTAATAATTTCTTGCGATAAACTTTGAAGAGGCGGATTCTCTTTTTCGCCTTTTACTTTTTTATAAATCTGGCGACTTGTTTAACGGCGGAACGTTATAATGTATGTACAAACTATAAAGAAGCACTAATGAGAAATAGTTTCATGAGTTTGCATAGTCTGTGTCGCCTCCATTAACGCGTCATTGAATGTTTCATTGAGAAAGGTCACGCGCAGACAAGTAGTTTCTTAGAATGAACGTAATTGCGTAGTATAAATTATAGAAATACTTTTATTTACTGTAATTTTTTAAAGTCCCAATAGGGTGCGGATAATTTTGCCGAAAGGTAAATTTGCAGACGGTTAAAAATGCCGAACAGTTAGAAACGTAGAAGTAAAAATTGAAGAAAACAAATTTAACGACAGCTAATGTCACTTAAAAAATAATTAACGAAATATTAAGAAGCCGAAAACTAAAAACGTCTATTTTATTAATTCATACAGTTATAAATGCAGGCAGATAAAATTACGGATACATGAAATATCAGATTGGGCAAATTCCGATTAGACAAAAATGCCGACATTAAGAATTACGATGGTTAAAAATGCCGAAAAATAAAAAACATCAAATTTAAACATAAAATATTTATTTACTTGGGCAAATAATTAATGTTAAGTGTTATTTGTCTATTTTTAATACCAAAATTAAATGTAACCTGATCAGAATTTGTTTAAACAATAATTGTTTAAACAAAAATCAAAAATCAACTATTTTGCCCCAGGAATTTTTTTTTCATATTCTTTAGTTTACTAGGAATAAAAAAGCTTCTGGTAACCATATCCTAAAGTTCATAGTTTTCGAGTTATTTAATTTGGAAAATATGAAAACTCGTGATTTTGACTATTTTCCACGCTTGAAAAAGTACATTAAAAATATGATTATTAAGCAGTTATAATTTTTTATATGTTCTTTAAAGTGCATATAACAATGTCTAAAAAAGAAAATTAATGTTTTTTTACTCTAAGCCCTTGTTTTTTTAATTGTTCATAAGGCGCGCGCGCCGTCATCAGGCTCCTGCTTAGTAGTGCTCTCTCTCTCTCGCACTCACGCGCCGTATAAGGG
>UELU01129361.1:0-11365 GCA_900490025.1 Megastigmus dorsalis
GGGATAGACTGCATTGATTTATGCTCCGTCCATTATTTATCGGCTATAATATAGTTACTTCGAAAAGAATTCTAGAACATGAATATTTAAATCTATGATTTGTATGGACGCTATTATTACATATCTTTATACAAGGAAACTATAAATAGAAATAGCTTCTACTAATATATTCTGTATATAGTAATCAGTTCCTCGAATTCATCGTTAATACTGAGTTTGATTATACAGGGCGTTCCGATATTGAACGTAAATAAGGGTACTACGAGATAGAGGAGAAAATTCTAAGACATACGTAACTTTTTTCGATTAAACGCATAAATTTTGAGTTATAGACAATTGAAAATTTAGAAAATCAGCCAATCAGTTCACGCCGCCGTTACCGCACCGGTGACAGGGGAGAGAGTGGGCGGAGCTTCCGCGCTACGGTAGAAGCAACGGGCAACGGGAAAGAGAGCGCGCCTAACCTTCCCTGTTCTATTCGCTTAGCTGAAAACATAGTCGTTCACTGTTTTGACATGCAAGTCCGTCGTCTGCGTCTTCTCACACGTATCACGCGTGAGGCGGGCTTGTGTTGGTCGCGTATCCTGTACAAGTATGTGTCTTTGAGGCGTCTCAGCGTATCGATACTCAATTCGCAAATATAAAATAGCGTGCGAATATCTATTCGTATAAGGATTTGATGTTTTCTATTTTAATAATTAAAATCTAGACATAAACATTAAAACAATGTTAAATCAAAATAAATTCACTAAATGAATTTGGTTCTTTAGCAAAACTACTTATTTTCTTCAGAAATCCATGTTCTTGAAACGATTTCTGATTAAGAATATGCAACTGCTTATTATTATTTAATGAATAAATAATAAGTAATTACTAAGAAAAATATTAGTTGCAGAGAAATAAATAAATCAAATATAAAAAACTGTTTCTCAACTAGCTGCGCGTTATCGTATAAGAGTGTGAATATCCGATTCATTCCAAGAGACAGGAAAGGGGCGGAAAAATGGGACTAATTATGGTTATTTATTCATAAATAGGAAAAATGAATATTTGCAATAAGATTAATGAATTTATCATGCTGTTAATCGGCCTCGGGCTTGTTTTTCGATATCAGAAGTGCTCGAAAAAAAAATCTACAAGAGATTAATTTTTGTAACATTGCACACACATTCCTACATGCATGAAGAATAAGTTTGAAAAATTACAGCCGATAAGCCGTGTCTAAATTTAAATAATACAAGTTAAATTAATTTTTTTCGTGCTGTGATTCGGCGACTTGGTTGAGTTGCGATACTTCAAATGCTCATAAAAAAACATCTAAAAGAATAAACTAGTCGACGAAGAGCAAGAGTGCTGTCGACGAATCATAGCAGCCTTTCAGGAAATTAGTGCAAGCGATGGTTCCATCAGGAGAGCGGTCGAAAATTTTGTTCGGTGTGCGGAACTGGTGCTGGAACACTATGGCAAGCACATCGAGCAACACCTGTAGACGTTGAGGAATCAACGGCACTTGTCAGAGCCAAGATCTGCACTTCTCAAAAAACAGCAATGTTTCAAAAATTAATCTCTTGTAGATTTTTTCTTTATTACACATTCTCTGTAGTTCATACTACAGAGTTTGTGTAGTTAGAACTACAGATTTTTCACTTGATTAATCATCTGATAAATCATTCGATAAAGTCATATGATTAATCACATGATAAATCATGTGACTAGTCAAGTGATAAATCACGTGATAAATCATATGATTAATCATGCGATTATTCACAGTAGGGATTTCAACTCGAAGAATCTCAGTTTTGAGGAGGAATGTTGAAGGAATGACACTGAGATGATACTCCTAATCTACAAAAGCAAATTCGCTTATATCTGCACAACTGAAGCCATGATCATACTCTTGTTTTACACAACAGTTCCCTTGCACTCCCGGACCCGACTCATGAAGTTTCGGAATCTGCACATACGCGTACTTATTCTCGTCAAATAGATCGAAAATCTCACTTGTCGCTGGCTGCAAAGGAGAAGCAGAAGAACTATACTGCGGTGCTAGTCACTACAGAACCTGCAGCTAAGTTGGCAAAAGCTTACGATCTATCACGAAGCCGGCCAAAGGACAGAAGGAGTGGCAAACAGGCGACGCAGCGAGAGGAGTTTATTCACACTAGGACCTACTGGGGCTCTATATTCTGCTACTACTTACTGATTACGTGACTGCGACTGGTAACACACGTAAAAAATCGATTTTGGCCAATCACAGAGCTCCTTTGTAAAGAAATAATGGTTGTGGCGCGTTGCTTTATACTGATTTGTTCTTCAATTATCAATTTCTATTACAATTAATTAATTAATAAGAATGAAAAAAAAAATAATTTGTCGGTTATTATTACAGGTTTATAATAAACTATCCCAGATGGAAATTATATTTTCAGTTTTACTATATTTTTTTAATATTAATGAGTCAGGCTCGAATGTAATACTTTTTATTGCACTTCTTATATATACTTAAATCATATATTGCAAAAATTTTCAAAGCTTCTACTATGCGTATAACAAACTATCGCGATATATGTAATGTAATTTACACTATAGGTTTCTAAGAAAACTTTATCCCTCAAACAAACGGCTATAAAAACGGTATTTCAATATTGGTTCAATATTGAAGGAATACTATAAAAAAAAACTTAAAATTTATTAACAAATATTTAAAACTTAAAAGTTAATAACAACATGATATTAATAGGTATAATTATCAGTATACAAAATAATAGCCGAAAGTAAATTCGCCAATAAGCACACTTTTTCGTAATATGAATTCTATAAGTGATCTTAGATGACCCTTATAGAATTGTATTAGCGTTCAACAAGTATTCTTTTTTAGAATTTTCAAGAAGCTAACTTTATTTTGACCACATTAAGAATTACTTTATAATATTAAAAAAGTATTTACAAAGCATTCTTTTTTGGGTGACGAAAAAAATGGCATGACCGAGATTCGAATCTTCACTTAACGCCTTAGCCAACAAGAACAATGATGATTAAGAATAATATAAACAAACTCACTCATGGACAACACCGGCGTAAAATTCGTTTATAGTATATTACGTATCTAGTATATAGTATATTACGTATTGCGCCCTTGATGCGTAACATATTTTTTTAACTGAAGGCGCGATCCTCAGAAAAAGTAATTAAGATGAGTAAGTATAAATGCATTTACAGATGTTTGGTTCAAGAAAAGTTTTTAGTAAAATGCGAAGGGGCGGGTTTGATAAGGGGAAAAGGCGGGGTCCAGGGGCGGAGCCTCTGGTGGGGGTGCAGGGGGCGAAGCCCGCCCGTAAAAATATACTTTAAAGAATCATAAAAAAATAAATGCATGTTACATACACAAAATATTATATTTTTATGGAAAGGTGCAAATCTTTTGGAAATAATTGAGGGGAATAAGTGTAAATTTATAAAGGTTGATGCTTTGCCGGCTACTACTGTTGTGTGTTAAATACGCATGAGCGAGTTAATCACCGCACACGTGTTTGTTGTCAGATGCGAGTAGCTTTAATTTTTGGAGTCGAGAGTAAGCAATATAGCTGTACGAGACTCGATACTGCGCTGGGTCGTACAATTCTAGGAATCGACAGTCAACAAAAGTCGACGATGTGTTATACCAGTATAACTTTTATATTTTTCCTAGGGCGCGATAGTTCCTCTTAAATTTACTTCGTGCCCTACTTCGCACTCTAGGGCGCGAAAGATTCACTCTGGTTTACTTCGCGCCCTAGGGCCGGAATCGGGCACTTCGCGCCCTCTCAATAGGGCGCGAAAGTCCACTTCGCGCCCTGAGGTTTAAAAAATATATATTGTGTTTTTTTCGAGGATGTGTGTTCATTTTGTTTAATTTATAAAGTTTAAGTGTAAAGAACACCGAAAAAAAAATTTTATTTTTTGATTAGATTTTTTACCAACTTTCCGTTATGCAATCATCTTGAAACCAAGTTAGATTTTTATACTGCTTCAAAAAATCAGTTGCGAAATCAGTTGTGATATCAGTTGCGAAATCAGTTGCGAAATCCGTTGTGAAATGGGGCCATTTTCGCAACTGATTTCGCAACTGATTTCGCAACTGATTTCACAACTGATTTCTCATCTGATCATCATCAATAGATTTTTATTTCACCTAAAAATTTCTCAAAAAAATATAACTGATACCTTAATTTTGCTAAGTGTAACCTGAATATACAAAAAAAAAAACATTTGCGTGAATATTTTTGATTTTCCCTCAAGAAGATTTGAACTCTACCTTTCGATTACTGTTCCGTTACCTTGTTCACTAGACCACGAAGACATACATGTTAACTCTTCAGAATTCGTCGTTCTTATATATACTTAGAGAAATAGTAATACACATTATAATATTTAAAAATATACATGTTAGCATTATGCATAACTGTCTACATTATTGTTAATAAGTTTGAATTTAATTTATGTTAATAAATTTGTTTTGGAAATAAAATTGATTAAGTGACGTAATAGTATTTTTTCCAGGATCAAATAACTTAATTTACATTGAGGCAGTATTTGAATTGTACACCGATAAAATTATCAGTCATATTAAAATGTAAATTTTTTTTAAAAGTATTTCTACAATGGCGTTTATGCACGCCAATAGATAATGCGCACAAAATTAAAAGAAAAGGATCTCAAATTCGAATTTAAACTTATATGTAGTCAGTTAAGCATGCTAACTGTTACGGCATGCTTAATATATTATATATAATTCTACATCCAGAGAATTCTCGCGGTTAGTAGTTTCTCAAAGCTTGCATTTTTGCGCCGCGGAACATCCAGCGCAAGCGCGGCGACCGAGAGATAGCGCAGTAACACCTTCATGAAAATGCAAGTCTGCATCTTTTCGTCCGTCTAGCCTCCGCAAATTAACAACGCGACTGCAAGCGCCACGCGTAAGAATTCTCTCGATGTGAGGACTTCCACTCTGAGAAGTGCACATGCATTCCATCTACGACCACTCTACCGCTCACACGCGACTTTTATCTACAACACAATAAACTTATTTATATCAATTTAAATTAGAATCTTTATTTTAATACCCCATCCACCTTGGACGTAACACAAATTTTATTATTTACTAAGACATCAAATTTTAAATATTTACTAAGAAAAAATAGTGGAGTCTAAATATTTTGCATCTTCTGCTCTTGTTTGTCCGCCAATATATGTACTTCTGCCCGAGTGCGCTCGAGGTTTTCTTCTCCTTCCTGCAGTATCAGGTTTCGAGATAATGCATCTGCATTTGAATTTTTCTCGCCTTGCCGGTATACAATATCGAAGAAAAATCCTTCCAATTTTGATTTCAATTGTGTTCCTCTCAGTTCTGGACGTTTTATGTGTCATGTAACCATTTCAAAGGTTGATGATCTATTACTACGGTGAATTTTCTTCCGTAGATTTTTCCCGCTAAGCCTAAGAATTTTTTTTTGGAAGTTTAATTTTCTTTGGATTTGTTGGCACTGGATACTTTTTTAGTGTATCGAATTTCATTGGGTCCGGATTCAATAGAACTTTTCCTACTATATGCCCCAAATAAGTGGCTTCTTTGCGCAGGATGTTCCATTTTTGCGGTTCTAAAGTGAGATTTGCTTTTCCCAGTCAGACGATCAAATTTCTTTTCGTGTTTTGCAATATTTTAGCAAAAATAATTATATCATCTAGATACACGAATAGCTCTATCCTTTGGAGTCCAGCTAGGACTAGATCCATCATGTGCTGAAATGATGCGGGGTCGTTTTTAAGTCCCATTGCAATACGTGAATATATATAATGACCGTATGATGTCGAAAATGCTGTTTTATGCGCATCTTCCGGATCCGTGGGTATTTGATAAAATCCTGATTTAAGGTCAAACGTTGATAGATACTGGGGTTGGCCTAACTGATTTAAAGTATCAGTGATAATAGGCAGTGGATATGCATCGTCTATGATTTTATCATTGAGAGGTCTAAAATCAATGACTAGACGCCACTTTTGCTTTCCACTGTCGTCTGTGCCCTTTTTCTTGACGACGAAAAACGGAAAGCAATAGGGAGATGTAGATGGTGTTATAATCCCTGCGTCTACTTCTTCTTGTACATGCTTCTGTATCACTTTTTTAACAGCAGGCGGATGTCGGAACTGCTTAGTGCGTATGGGTAAGTCATCATTGGTCGGAATCTTATGGCTAAATACTGTAGTAGCTCTTAGCCGCTCTCCAGGTAAATGAAAAAAATTCGCCCATTTTTCCACAAGATTCTTGACATGATCTTTTTCCTCGGTACTTAAGCAGTCGGTGTCCATAAGTTTATAAACTAGTTCCGCTTTATGCACTGCAACTGTGGCAGATTCCTTGAATATGTTTGCGAAAGCGATGTTCTCATTGTTCAAAATTTGTTCATCCTCGTATTGAGTGTCCGTTTTTTCTTTTGCTATTTCGCAAGTTTCCAATTCCACTAGAGGGGCTTCTGTAGTGATTGGTTTGCTGCTTATATTTATACACATTATAGCAGCTTTCCCATCGATATTCTTGACTACAGCATTATTTATAAAAATGTCTGCATTTATGTTGAGTAAAGGTACAAATCTTTCACTTGTATTGCGATTTTTCACGCGAGCGTAAATCACTCGGCTATATCGAGGCGGAATCACAAAAGATTCCGTTGTTTTAAATGGAAGTTTTATTCCATTGCTAAAATCCAGACATTGATTTTTAAGGCTTACATCTCCCCCATTTTCCAAAAGAGTTTACCATCTTAAGAGACCAAAGGTATCGATCGGAAAATCGTCGGGAACGGGATGACGATCGCATTTCATTCCTTCTATAAGCGTTGAAATCTTATCTATGGTATGTGCAGTACCTGAAATCCCTCCATTTATTTTATAGATCACTTTGTTATCTATTATTACATTATTTTTAACGTTACCCATTTTTATGAAGTTTATATCCGCCCCTGAATCAGCGTAAAAAGTCGCGCCGTGTTTTATAAAATCCATACTTTTGATAGACACTATGGGTGGCAATTTACCGCATATATCTATTCTTATCGTGACAAATTTCACGACTGATTCACTTGTTTTGCACTGTTTGCTATCTACTCGTTCGACGGGCTTGACTGTCTCTGTACAAGTTGAGCCCCTTGGGAGTTTAAATCTACTCCTTGCTCAGGGCGCTGTGTTATACTTATATACCCATGTTCTTTTGACGATGAGCGTTTAGATGCGTAGCCTCGGCGTTGCTCCCCGATGATGACCTGGCTGCCCGCGCTGTCTCTGCGCGTGACCTAGTTTCGTTTCTGTTGTGTTAGCGTTATTATCCCGGAATGATGGTGGCACCATTTGTATGCGCTTATTTTTAAGTGCATTTATCAAAAGATAGCATTTTCTAAATTCGTGGCCCGGCTTGCAGCAGAATTCGCAGTTTCCTTCGTACTTCTTCTTCCTGCAATCTTTTTCCAAATGACCTATTCCGTGACAATAATTACACATTTCTACAACTGGTGTTATCCTTATTGCAGCATTTTGAGTATATGGAACACCGTCATCCTCCTGTATTTGGTCCGCATATCGATCTTCCTCATATTCTGTATAAAAATTGTCTGCTTCTATTACATTTGGTATATCATAATATGATTGAGGGCTATATGGCTGCTGCGTTTGCATTTGGTTTGAGGCTGTCATAAAACAACTTATAGCCCTTAGCTGAAAATGTTGTGCAGGAGGCGGAGGTCTTACGTATCCAGTAAACTTTGGTTTCAGAGTTTTGGACAATGCTGTTCCTTTTGTTATCGCGTCAGCTAGATTCTTCGTTTTTTCATTTTGTACGCGATATTCCGGGGGATTGTTGAGCCCTGCTAGGAAGAATTGTAATGCTTCGCGTTGAGCTGTTGCCGTATGATATTCGTAATCGATTCCGTCTGAATCGATTGTGCTTTCGTTAGCTAATAAACGTCTATGTAAAAGTTTCTGTGTTCGCAAGCCATAATCTGCTACCTGTTCTCCTGACCTTTAGCTGAGATTAGACATCTGCTATCTGATCTCTTCCGGTCTGCCGTCGTATAAAAATTTACGTGTGAGATCTTGCAACAAATTTTCAATTCAGCTATTATCTATAGCCCTAACGTCGTATGCTTCCTGTGCTTTCCCCTTTAATTTTTGGGTAATGCAATGAACGATCCAAATTTCTTCTATATTTCTATAACTATCTGAAAAATCTCTACAGATTGATACGAACTGAGTTAGTCCGTCTGGGCCTCCGCTGTATTCCGGAATGAAATTTTCCGCTTGATTAAATGTTAACATGTTATTCGCGGGGGCTGAATTATAACCTACAGGCATCCTGGTGAGTCGCCTGTCTAAACTAGGTGTGTTAGAAAATACGTTAGCTGAGGGCCCTTGTTGAAAGGCCTCAGCATGTGCGAGTCCCGGTCAACGTGCCAGACGGACAATGTGCCAGAAGCGTGTAAAGCCCGCTTCGCATGAAGTGGAAGGGCGCGCCGTCGCGCAGTATAGCTGCCAACATTAAGCAGTGCGCGGCGGCGAGATCAAATTGTAAATGCATGCTGCGCTGCGGCATTGCAGTAAATATTTACATAAATATTTATAATATAAATAAATAAATAAATAAGTAAGGATACGAATAAAATAAATCGAGAACTTTGTAAAGAGTTTTGTTATAGGAAAATGAACTCAAGTGAATTGTAGGATTGTCATTACTCACTTTATTTAAAATTATTGTTAATGCAAAATTAATAAACAAATTCACTTTCTCGTGTAATATGAAGAGATTTTTGGCCGAAAATTTACTGACGGGTTATTGATGTCTCTAATTGAGAATCTGAAAATAGTTTAACGATTTTACAATTGTAAACTATGTTATTGTAAAATTAATAAACAAATTCAAATTCTCATGTAATATGAAGATATTTATAGTCGAAAAAATTACTTGGGGGTTTTTGATGTCTCTCATTGAGAACCTGAAAATAGTGAAACAATTTGATAATGCTAAACTATGTTATTGCAACATTAGTAAATAAATTTATTATTTTACGTAATATAAAAAATTATCTAACCGGAAAAATTACTCGGCAGTTTTCGATGTCTCCATTGACAATCTGATAGTTGTTAATACATTTGACATTACAAAATTATTGTTAATGCAGAATTAATAAACAAATTCAGTTTCTCATGTAATATGAAGAGATTTTTTGCCGAAAATTTACCGAGGCATTATTGATGTCTCTAATTGAGAATCTGAAAATATGTAATCGATTTGACAATGCTAAACTTTAATTTTTGTTAAATAGCGATTTAGTCTATACATCGACCACGATGCTTGCGTGTGCACCACTATATGTCCACGAAGTAACTTTGGCTCAAATGATAGGCATTGGTGTGTACAGAATAATAATTAAATATATTTAACGAATCTTCTTGTTACTTTTCATGGAAATTGGCAATGCATTTTTTATTAACAAATCATTTGTTTAAATGGCCATATCTCCTAAACAATTAGAGATAGAGACCAATTTTTTTCTTTTTTAATTACAAAACTTTTCTGCATACGTGTTTTAAGCTATCTCTCATATTTTTTGAGATATTGGCGATTTTTTGTTAAAAACCACGATTAGTCAATTCGCGCGTGCAGAAACTTAATAATTTCTTTAATATCTTTGGCTGCACTTAATATAATTAGGTTTATAAGCTCTCATTTTAAAGAATAGATATGCATCTATACGTTTTTACAGAAAAATGTGACTTTGGCGTTTTTATTAATTATTATTTATACAGTTATCTATAAACAAAATACTTGAAAAAGTATCATTTGCATATATAATAAGAATTTAAAGGTATATATTATTAATAAATCAACTCTAAATTTATTTGTATATGTTCATTATTTTAGGAAAAAACAGCTGCTTTTTAAATTTTGAGATAAACTTTAATAGAACTGAAGTTATTAATGGAGACGCGCCCGCGTAGCCCAGCTCGGCGCGACTGGTGATCTCATATTTATTAAATCGACAATATCTCAAAAACTATGAGAGATAGGTTAAAACATGATATGCAGAAAAGTTTTGTAATTAAAAATAAAACAAATTGGCATTTGGTTTGGGTCTCTATCTCTAACTGTTTAGGAGATATGGCCATTTAAAGAAATGTTTTGTTAATAAAAAATGCATTGCCAATTTCCATGAAAAGTAACAAAAAGATTCGTTAAATATATTTAATTATTATTCTGTACACACCAATGCCTATCATTTGAGCCAAAGTTACTTCGTGGACATATAGTGGTGCACACGCAAGCATCGTGGTCGATGTATAGACTAAATCGCTATTTAACAAAAATTAAAGTTTAGCATTGTCAAATTGACCAATTTAGGCTTTACAAAGGACTAAATCTGAGAATTCGTACTTTTAAAAGAATAAATTAGCAAATTTACACCTCTCAAAAGCATAAAATCGTAGTTGTGTTCTTTTGAAAAAAACAGAACTCACATTTGTACTTCTGCAAAGTACAAATTATTTAATGTATTATTTTGAAAGTACAAATTAGTAAATTTGTACTTTTGAAAAGTCCAAGATCGAAGTTTATACTTTTGTAAAGGACGAAGTCAATAAATCAGTCTTTTGAAAAGTATAAATTCAGAAATTTGCACTTTGTTAAAGGACAAAATCAAATGTTGTATTTTTAAAAGAAAAATATCAATAAATTAATCTTTTTAAAAGTGAAAATCCGTGTATTTGTACTTTTGAAAAGTACAAAAACAAATATTGTACTTTAAAAAAGACAAAATCCAGTAATTAATTTTGTCAAAATTAAAAATGCGTAACTTTGTACTTTTAAAATTTAAAACATTAGAATTTGCATTCAACTGTCACTTAATTGATAGATATGTCATAAAATATTGGATAGAGGGTATAAATAATTGAATAAAAGGCGTAAGAAAAATAGAGCAGCAGCCAGATCGATTATTTAAGAGTGTCTATACGATAAATATTATTAATATGTTTTGAATATTTCCGTTTTGCGTGTATATATATATAATAATAATAAGGCGTAATTGTCTAATGTATTAAATTATGAATTGGCAATAACTAATTTTACGTCGTTTAGATCGAAAAGGCAGTGCGAATTTTATTCTGTATCTGCCGTAGTTACGATTGGTCGTGTGGTCTAAGGCGTTAGTTTTACGACTGTAACTTTTTGCGGGGTCCGGGTCCGAATCTCGGCAAAAGTCAATTTTTTTTTTTTTTTTTTCTCTAAATGGTTGAATATTGTCAGGAATACCATATTTCTTTACATTTAACATTAGGACTGCAG
>UELU01129460.1:0-20838 GCA_900490025.1 Megastigmus dorsalis
GTTGAAAAAAAAATTGCGGTGTCGCGGTCGCTCGATAATTTTCCAACTATTGTGCACTCGAAACACCATCAGCGCGAGCGCGGAGGAATCTTTTTTCCCCTCTCCCGCGCGATTTCACGGTTAACCACAAGTCGCGCGAAAAACCTAGAGACGAGGAAAAAGAGAGAGAGAGAGAGAGAGAGAGAGAGAGAGAGACTATGTATATAAGGGAATGCAGGGGAATGAAAGTTTTTGCGGGACAATTAAATGGGAGCTGGATGGCGGGGGGGGGGGAGGGGAGAAAAAAAAAGTAAAAGTTGTTTACGGGCGAGAAGAGCGAGTTGGGGCACACGAAAAAGCGGTTCGCGATTTTTCCCCGGTTTCATGCGCGCAGCTCTTCTTCTCTTGAGAAGTAGCAGCAGCAGCAGCAGCAGCAGCAGCTCTTTTCTCTCTAGTCTCGGCGGGTTCGAGTTTTGTGTGGCTGCAGTTTCTCGACTGGCCGGACGGGGAATACTCGGAGAGGCCAACCTTGCCAGATAAGGCACTACCTATGAGCCGATAGCTTTCATACATGGCAGATCGAGTATGCCGTCACGAGAGCTGTTCCAAGAGAGTTTGCCTTCTTTGCCCTGGTAAACTTGAACGCAAGAGCCGGACGCAGTTGGTGCACGTTGCTTGCTGCTGTTGCTGTTGCTGCTGCTATACTTGCCTTGCGTTATATGTTTTGACCTTGACAAACTCAGGGTGATGTTTAGTGGCCGGCTTTGTGTGTGTGTGTGTGTGTGTGTGTGTGTGTGTGTTGGGGAATTCTCGTTCTCATTTTATGTAACAGAGATTTTTTTTCTCTCTAGATCTGGCGACCTGTTTATAGTGAAACTTACTCAGGCTGATATCTTGCTTTTTGTATTTTTATAATTAATCTTTTATAATTATTATCGTTTTATCTGTTTATTTGATTTTGCGCTATTGTTGTAACAGTTATTCACAAAGTTAACTGAAGTTTTATTCTCGTCATGGATCATACCGACAGAAAAGTGTTTATATACGTATTCAAGATTCTCAATTTCAATCTTTAAACGGTATACAAAACTTCGATTTCGTATAAAATAATAGCCTGCAATAATTTGAAAATCCTTGATTTTTATAAATTATTTATTTATTCGTAGTTACGTGTGCCAAAGAAGAGCAAATGTTTGCCCCAAGATACTTTCATCAGAATTATTCATGAACTGTTACGCGAGGCTATGTGCATTTACGTAGCAAACTCATGCTTTGTGTGCAAGCACTAAAATTTTAATGTTGCATTCACAAGCGAAAACTTGCTTGTCGAGGAAAAAAAAATTCAAACGTCTATACTAAACTAATTTGTTTTTAAAAGTTATTTACCGACGTGTATGGTTAAATTTATACAGTGTGCGCACTTGTCAACTTTGTTTTGTAAGACATAAAATAATGATGTTTCGAGATACGAGTGTAAATTTATAGACTTTTACTTTGCATTTTAGATGTAGCGAATTTCCCGTATTTTCATCTATAAATAATGTACATGTAAAATTATAAATCTTATAACACTTGCGCGAACATTTTGTTTCATTGCTTATTAGATGTTCATGTAACTCTATTCACTTTCACGGTTATCAGGAAGGAATATTATTTTTAAAATGAACGTTACGTAATCATATATATTTATACTTGAAATTTCACAGGCAAACATAATAGCTCGAGCGCGAAAAATCTATAAATGTAGAATGTTTGAATTACATTTGAATATATGAATATGTATATACACCCAACTAAATGGTATTACAATTATTCTGTATACCATTAGCTGTATCTAATATTTCGCACCCACAACATCGCACTGGAATCTTTTCAATTTCACCACCCCCTCAAGAACAACAGCTGCCGCTCAGCTTAATTTTAACTCGCAAGACACACAGCCAAGGAAAAAAAAGGAGACGAACGAAATAGCAAGAAATCGCATCGTGTCCCACGGCTTACTTCCCCGCGCACGCCCTTTTCTGCGAAGAAATGCAGCAGCAGCAGCAGCAGCAGCAGAAGCTTCCCCCGTCGTAGTGTGTGTATACGGCGCTCTCACACGCAGGGCTTCTCGCGAGCTCTGCAGAGAGCGATCTTCTTTTCAGCGCTCGCGCGCGCGTGAAAGGTTCTATTTTGAGAGCTGGGCCTGCTGCTGCTGCTACACGCGGTGTGTATAGGTGCACTCGGGGCTCTCTTCTGGCGCTCTGCAGAGAGAGAGAGAGAGAGACTGGAAAATTGCACTGCCGCGACGCTAATAGCCCGTAGCTATTTTATGCGCTAAGCCGGCGCAATACGTTTTCTGGAGGCTCAATAAACCGCCCCGGCAAATAACCCCTGCATCGCTGCTGCTGCTGCTGCTAGTGTAATGCGCCACAGAGCCCGATTAACTGCCAGCAGCAGCAGCGGCGGCAGCGGCGGTGGTGGCAAGGCTCGAAAAACGAGATTCTTGAATTCTGGCGTTTTTCACACCAATGCCTCGCGTAGCTTTTTTCTTCTTCGTTTAGATCGTTGCTCTCCCTTTCTCTCTAGTGCTTTAATGAACGGTGCGTGAGTGTATACGCGTGAAAAAGCGCGTCGTTTGCGCGGTTGCTCGCGTGATCGCGGAGCTGCCGCTGCTGCCTGGGCTTTTTAGATTTATAGGGGTTTAGCGCGGTTTGTTTTTATGAATTGTCGCGAGCCGAGTTTCCTGCAGCCTGTGGACGAGAGAGACAGAAAAATATTCAGGCTGCACTCTTGGGAATTTTGCATATTGGAAAATGGTGCCGGTGGAGGTGCGCGCGCCTCTCCTATCCGCGGGAATTTTATGAAATACGGCCAATAATTCATGTTTCATGATTTCATTATTCCAATGCTTTTCTCGTGGCTTGTGATATTCATCGGTTTATGAATATACCGATGGCTCATGTGGTCCGCTTCATTCGCTTGTCATTATTATGCCAATGAATATTTCAAATGTTGTACTTTATAGAGATGCATGAAATATTGCTCAACATTCAGCATCAGCTAAAAAAGAGCGCAACTTTGTTTTTCTTTTTCATTTTTCATATTTCTTTTCGTTTTTACCCGCATATAGGCCTTTGTTTTAACCAGTGAGCTAAATAAAATTTTATGTACTGGGTAAATTGTTAGTGCCCTATGCTAGTGAGCAATCATAAAAGCGCTGCGTACCACGCAACTCGCCTTTTTTTTCTTCTTCAAAAATAATTGCAGGATTTTTTTTCCAGTGGTTTTAATTTTATTTCGCGTACATGTTGTGTAGAACGAAAAAACAGAACTAGAAATGCAGTAACATTATTTTTTAATAAAACTTAATTATAGTCTAGGAGAATTCGACTTTTATTTTTTACGTATTAGGAAAATACAGATTTCATTATTATGTTGACTCTTTGCATTATTTTTTATACGTACATTTAATAAAAAAAAGCCACCTGTAAATATGCACGATGAAATTCCTCAGTCGGATAATTATTGTAGAATTCATTCAAATGATATTAAATAAACATTTATTACGTTAAGGAATTATCTTGTCACATCGAAAACTTAATTTTTTTTATTTTTCACGCTCATTTAAAAAAATTTTATTGCCAGATATCGATTGCACTTATCGACATAAAAAGTAGTGCAACTATCAAATTATTTCTTCAACCTCCGCAAGAATCAATAAATGTTATATAGCATTATCTCAGTGGTCTTACGTTTACAGACAATAGCACAGCTGCACTTTTAAATTGACAATTCCCATGCAAACGACAAGTTGTCACAGGCAGAAGTTGAATATCGGAGCGCAATAAATATATCGTCGTAAACTGCGGTGATTGCATTTGTTCAGCCATAACAAATATATTGACTAATTTGATTCTCCGGCAATAGTTACACCGGGACAAGGAAGCCTATTAGACGGATTACGCGAATGCCGAGGAATGTCGAAATCTCGTATTCTTGCGCGCTTTAATATCGTCCATATTGCGTCATATGCATATATAGAGGTGCGCATCCACACTATGCAGGAATGGAAAATCGACATTTCACTACACTTGCTAACGAAAATATTTCATGTATTTAATAGTATATTCAGTTTCGCTCGTTAGTCATGCGCGCTGCAGTATTTAATTTCCGTATGCTCGTTTCGCGAGCAAGAGAAAACTTTTAAATAGTGGACGAGTTTTCTTTTTAATTTAAATACTTAATTCCAAATATACAGAAAAAGTTAATTTAGAAGCACTGTTTGTAGTGTACAATGAAAATTGCATAATAAGAATTACAATGTGTAATAAGAAGTAGGTTTTTTTTTAATTTGCCAATATGATGAAACCATAGGAAACAAATAAAATTTGAGACTTAGCTGTACATCTATATGTTTATATTCAATAAATTACTGTTGTATCAGTGGTACATTTTTGCCACATAGTCCATTCAATCTGATATACGATAAAAAAAACCTCTACATCGTTGGCATATAACTATTCTCAGAAATAAAAAAAAACTCACTAAGTAAAACGAAAGACCAAAACACCTCTACAACTGCAACTTGCTTAAAAACTCTAAAGTTCGCTTAGCATATCCCAAAATAGAGACAAAGATAAAAAAAAAGTCAGTACACAAAAGTTCTGCGCCTAAAGAAAAACAAATTAACATCCTCTCCCACGTGAATTACTTAAAGATAACCGAAAATTGGCGCGCATTGCAAGCACGTTTTAGCTTTTTCTAGTTACACACTATACGCACACTGCGGCTGCTCCTGTCTTCGTCGTCTCTGGCCTAACTAATTGTGTTATCGTTTCGTTCGTTTAACGACAAGCCGCTCACCCGTCTGAGTCTCTGCCCCGGCAATTAGGTATTCTCGACATGGTAATCCTTCCTCGCTTTCTCTGTCTCTCTCCCCCCCCCCCTCTCTCTCTCTCTCTGTATACACTTATATACGTATATACACGGTATGCCCCAAAAGAGCCCGAAGAGCTTCAGAGTCTCTTGTTTCCCTGCATCTATACAGTTGCTCCTCCTCTCACAATGGGGGAGCAGCTCTCTTTGCACGTGTATAACGAGTGCCGCGTTCGCGATTTCCCTTTCGCTTTTCTGGGTGTACCGTATCTTTTGCAAGACTCTCCCTTCTGTACTAGCTCCATTCTAGCTTGATGCTCTGGTTGGCCATAAAAATATTTGTTTGTCCTTCCGTATTTGATTATTTTCACTGTAAGCTAATATTGTGTTCACGTGCTGCGGTAGGATTGTGGGCGTGAAGTGGTGGATCCTTTAAGGTGTTCGAAAAATTGATATTTTCTACAATTCAATAGGTCTAAGCTTCTATAAGTTAATATACGAAAAATTGTTTGTAATAGCTACGTTACAATAATTTGAGGCGAGATCCAGACTGCCCAATCTTACTGTATCTATGTGTAGCATGGAATGTCACTGTAGATATCGATCCGAGAATTATCTGAGGTTAGAAAACATGTCCGTGATCGGCATGCCATACTAAGATATGCATTAGGCTTTGAAATTGGGTATCCTAATTAAACCAAAGTAACTTGATCAGGTATCCTGAAAGCATCGTGTATTCTTACGTGTTATTGTTGGTCCGCTTTGTCAGAGTGGGGGAGCGAACCGGAAGTGAACTCGCTTCCATTATTACCTAGGCCAATATATAATGTTAACGATCGCCATTGTGACCTGCATTATTAGTTTCAAACGTTAATGTATTGTGGTTACAATGAACATTACAGTGATACAATCGAGCTTATAGGGTAGGATAAAATATTTGGTTGTAAGGTTTATTAATCACATGTAAAAATTCTGTACATTATAGGTTTTTTTCTTGCGGCAACTACTTTTGACTCGTTGAGTTAATTCGTCTTGATTAAACTATTTAATTAAAAAGCTTTTTTTCTCCTAGCGAAAATTTCTTAACCAGAGATTGCGGTATCTATTATTCCTAGCTTTGATGAGCTTTATCTTATTGTTTCTGTGCTTTTCCCTTTGTGCACTAGACTCGCCCTATCCCTATATATCTCTCTTTAGTCTCTCGTTTTAAGTATCGATCGTTACATGGCTGGGAAAGGAAGACTCGCCTGGTACAGCCTATTTATTAAGGGATAAAAAACCATACTATCGACAAAGGGGTTATATACTAGGCTTGCCTAGATAAGCTTGGATTAAAAAGGGGAGATAGAACGGTAATGAAGAAAGATGTATTAACTAGAGATTAACGGCGATAAATTGGACATGGATGTGCCCTATATATAGCCTTGATTAAATTTTGTTCTCTGTCTTCGTATTGCACAAGTGAAAGCGATATGGTAAATGTATAAGCTGTCACTAAATTAAATAATGCATATAATATTTTTATTTTTCCCTTAATTAGCAAAGATGCAAAACAGTTCTGAAATTTCTTAATATAATTTATAATTGTAGTAATTGTTTATAATAATACATTTTATCAAATTTAATTTAATCGCTATGAATTTAGTGATCTTAATCAGTATCATTGTGTAATCTCCATTATTTATGATTTTCTGCCAATAAAAATACATAAATATCCAATATATTGCTTTGCTTATCTAGAATCGAGCAATTACATATCATAATACAATACGAGTACAAAAACACGATTTATGTTCAATTCACTCCTAGTGCGTATAATAGATGAACAACACCATATTTCTCGATAATAGGATTAAAAGGTCGAACTCTCCCAAAAGTGCCTTCCTATTTTCCTCGCCTAATCCCCAAAGTTAAGTGTGTATTACCAACCCCCCAACTATTCGACTACACCACTCAAACACGTCAGCAGCAACAACCAAAAACTGACTGAATCGTGCGCACCCAAGACTTCCATTTTCTTTCGTCTCTTGCATCGTCTCTTGGATGTCCTTCGTCCGTCTGATGCGCCTGTGACTCATGTTTTAGATTTACCGTACACTCACGCATACGAAATCCCTTATCCGTTTTAGTATTCTTATCGGGCCCGTGGTAGACAATCGCTCCCTGAGAGCATAAAAGGGGGATGACTAACGATCCCCCAGGATGGAGTGAAATAGAACAGGATGAGCAAAGAGAGACGGAACTAAATCCGGAGGGTTGCACTCGGTCTCTCTCTCTCTCTCTCTCTCTCGCACCCCATCGCGCTAAATGTTTCGCGTATTACGAAGTGCACTTATACACGTACAGCAAAACCGGTGGGTTAAGTGCAGCGGCGTTGTTTTTTTTTTTTTGCTGCAGGGTGGCTCTCGTGCGATGAGGGGTAGCGAGAAGAAAGAAAGAGAGAGCGAGACAGAGAGAGTGAGAGAGAGAGAGAGAAAGAAGAGAGACTTTGTTGGAGGGAGAGTGCGATGGCTCTTCTGTGCTATTGATTTTGAAGCCTCGTTTCACGTCGGATGGCATGACTATGCGAATCCCGTATTATCCGGGCTAAATACGAGACAGCGGAAAATTTATGACGCCCACTTTATGCTTCCACTTTCTTATGTGTAGCACTATTCCAAATCGCTGGTGGTATCGTAAAAAGACAAGTTTAGTGCTTCGGATGGATATTTAATTGTTTCTCGAAAGATGATTGATAATTTTCTGAGTGCGTCAGGATATGATTTTTGCTCGACTTTCGTACAATGTCAGCATTACGTTATCGGTTTTAATGTGTATTAAGATATGCGCGGAAATACACGACATTCTATTATAGGCAACAAATTTAAAACATTAAACATATTACAACAATATATATTTGATATCCGTCTGCCAAATTTAAAAAAAGAAATTTTTTTTAATTGTTCTATGAAAATAAACGAAAAAGATTTTGACATTAATCTGTCGATAATATAAATGGAATTTAATTGTTTTTTTTTTAGTTTAATTTGAATACGCATAGCAGCTTGCATAGATTGAGTGAAACATCGCGATATTACAATGAAAGCACGCTTGGCGCCGCTACAATGCCATTATCGTCGGAGAAATTGAAAGTTTTAAAAGAATAAGAATTCAATTAAGGCTGGACGTTCTTCGACTGTTATTAAATTCAAATGGATTAATTGCAAGGCGTTACTGTTCTCACTGTTTTCTCATCGCTTCTATCTGGTGGGATGAATTGCGCTCGCGATGTGTTATTAGATTATAAAGTGCAAAATGAAAGTTAATTGCTAGTTTTGATAATACAAGGTTTTGTCGTGTGCTCTGCGAATATCTTAGCGATATAAGATTCTTAATGTGTTTGTTGCTTTGTGGTGTCCGATGCCAACTGCACGGAATATTTATTTAATTTTCTGTTTGTAATGCAGCAGAAAAAAATTTATAATTGATGGGTTGGTATCGTCGTATAAAAACAGTTTTGCCTGTTTTTGATACAAAGTTGATAGATTTATGTTTATACTAATTTACTTTACTAGAAAATTGTGGAGTCAAAGTAACGGTCAATACCAAGTCTCGTTTAGGAATACGTAGTATAAAAAAATAGCTTGTCAAAGGCTAATTAGTATCTAGTCAACGGTACAACTGTACATATGCAGGTACATACTCATATAGCTAGACTCTGCATGCAGAAATTATAAACACATGCTTAGATATTTATGAAACGAAGTAATATTCATAATCTATAGGTTTAATTTACATTCTAAGATTCAATGAATTAAATACAATATTCATATGACATAGCTTTTTTGTTCTAATACAAATTTAAATAATGTATTTTGGTTACTTCATCTGCTGTGTTATTTTAGTAATCTATCATTTCGTTCAAAGCCGTCGAGGAATAAACACGTTTCAAAGTGGAAACTTGGTAAATGGGAGCTTATAAAAAAAATCATCAAGGGCTACTGAACAACTCGTCAAGCTTTCTACCAAAGTAAAAGTTTATTATTTCTTAAATTGAAAATTTAAACAGGATAGTAATCAAATGATGATTCATAACTAGTAGTAGCTTAATTTAGCATCTCCATTGAATTTTCTATGAGTTTTATTCTGCACATCGCTATTTAAGGGTATGCACTATTAAAGATGATTTATTACGAATTCGATTTCTGTGCCACATTTGCCATGGAAAAAACAGCATTGTTACACCAATCGATTTGCTATAATGTTTATTCATCAATTGTAAAGCCTCGTCGAAGATGAGCTTGAAATGTTAATTCCACCAGGTTGAAATATGAAGATACATAAGTGCGAAATCGATCTTGCGTGATTGATGAGCGTTCGATGCGAATTTTTTTCCCTCGCCTTTTTGTTCACAAACACTCGTTCGTCAGGTGATGCAGGTGCTTATTCGTCCTTATTTCCGCTACTCCTTGGGGCGATCGAAGCATTTCAATTATATTGTGTCTGTGTGAGCGTGTGTATACGCGCGAGTGACTTGAGCGAGTGGTTGTTGTATCGCCCACTAGGAAATTAGAGTTGAGCACGCGATCTTGTAGATAAATGATGTATTATTCTCTCTCTTTTACTCTCCACTAGTGTAAACTTTTTATGCATTAATAACAAAATATCGTTTGATCTTAATTGATTGAATAAAAATGAATTTTTTTGTTGTTCCAGGATTCTGGTGCGGGTGGACCAACAGATGACGATGAAGCTTCCCGAACATGTGTCAAAAGGTTAGTTTCTTATGTTTCAAACTTTTATTTTGTACTTGTTTTATATTTTAACAGTTAGTTACTTAAAAGACATAACGTTAAAGCAAAATGAATTTTAAAAATCTAGCTAGATATTTTTTAAAGATTTTGAAACGGTTGATTCAGATAAAAAGTTATAAGAAAGTCAAAATATGTAAGCAATATTTCGTTCTAAAACAAGAAAAATGCTGAAAAATTTATTTACAATAGATTTTGTACTGATAAGAAATGGTAAGTATCTGTTTTTTAATTAAAAACATTATAATGTAGGTTTTATCTTAAGACTATTGTATGTATTTCATTACTAGGGTAGTATTTGTTATGCACTAGGTTAAATAATAATTTAATAATAACTTGTTCAATTATTATTATTACATTATCTTTGTTAATAAGTTAATCATTTTTACAAGAATTATTGACTCTCATGCTGGGACTACATCATACTTTCGTTCATTCTGTTTGTAATAAAATTTTAAAGATTTTACTCAATGCAGGAAATCCTTTACAGAATAGATAAATATAATGGTTTCATTTTGATATCGCGACAACTCTTTTATGACACTAAATATCTCTGCAGCGAAATGGAAATAATATTAGATCAAGCAATCGACATTATTATTGTGCCATTGCTATTCCATGCTGGTGGTATTGCGTATGAAAACAAATATTCGCCCTTTACTTAGAAAGTAGCTCGCTATTATCCGCATTCGCCTGCGTTCTTTATCTTTGAGCTATACAGAGATTGCAGGGGTGAGATAAATATTGTCCTTAGAAAAATATCTCCAAGGTCGATATGTTCATATAGTAATTACGAAATAAGTTGTGCTATCAAAGAAGACCTTGCGCATTGTTTGCTTTGTTTTTCTTAATACTTTTCTGAGAGATACACTATTTGCTGGTAATTCAATTTAACTACAGGCTAATTATTTCATAAAATGGAAGTTGTATAATTTATAATTATGAAACAATAAGGTGTGTGTATTAATTGTTTATATTTAGTTAACGCAAAAGTTGATTTTTTTTTTCTAACAAACTTGACTTCCCTGTTGATTGTGACAAATTTAATAGAAAGTTTTTCCACGGACGTGTGCACCTCCTGCGATGACATCGAGTTTTATTTTTTTTTCCATGATTTCATTGTAGACATCGAGCAAAGTAAGAAAGCTTATTTACAATAATTACTTCGAGAATTATTACTTGGTTTTGTAGCTCAGCGTAAGACTGCATTGAAGTCAAAAGACAATCGACTTCCTCATTCGTTTGATTTAACCCTGCCATAATAATACAATTAGAGTAACGCCCCGTCATTGTCATGAAAGAAAGAAAGTCAATTTCGCGAGAGGGAGGGAGACTCGCTACTATGCGTTTCCGTGAGACTCTCGACTAGTGCAAGTATAGTCGCGCTAATTGGCCTGGCTGGATTTGTCGCTCGCCTGCAGCGTCATCTTTTCTCCGCCGAGAAATAAACCCAACTGACGTGAAAGCTTTCGAATTGTCATTTTTCACGTTCGCGTGCGGCTGTACTCGAGGGAATTCGAGAAACCAAATTAAAATATTTTTTGCTTTTTGGAAAGATGTTTTGTAACAGCTGCAGTGTACAAAGTAACTGTTAAAATTGTGGGGCATTAAGGAAGATTACAGAGTAAATAGTGTTTCATATTTATAAAATGTTGCACCGTATATATTTTTAGTGAATTTGTGGAATAAATTTTTGAATATTTTATAGAAATTGTCAATTAAAGTAGGTATCAGGAAGTTTTTCAAATATAAATTTATTTCGCATAATTTTTTTTATAATTTCGAATAATTATCACCCTTACTATTTTTGAGATAAATCAATTCTTTCATGCAAATAACTGTATAGTGCAATAAAGTCTTTAAAATGATTTTCACTAACGGTACAAATCTAGCGTAATTCTGGAATTATTAAAGCTTTGAATTCACAGTTTTTATGAAAATGTTTATAAATCATAGAAGATTAAAAATTGCAATTTTAATTAAAAGATTAAAAGCGTTCTGTTAAAGTGCAAACATTACAGCGTTAATACTTGTCCCAGTAATTAGTTTTTAAAATTAACACATTCATGCGCAAAATAGGTTTTACTCTTTATGGTATTTTCACTTGACGGATTAAAAATTCAGATGCTAATTATATCTGCATACAGTTACTTTTAATACTTTCGCACTATAGAAAAATGAATTTCTTCGTAAAAATTTTTTAATTTTTCTGTACTGTAAGAATGCAAGATGTACATAGAACTATAATACGTTTCTTAAGCTTTGTAGGTTCAGTTTCTATGATAACCAACAAAATCTTTGCAAATATTAAAAATCTTACTCGACATAACGTGTCTTAGCATATCTTCTTCGCTAAGTACCCGCATCGTCACTCGGCAGTTTTCACTAACATATAATACGCTCGTGCAGTCATCGTCTTTTCCTCCAAAAAAACTTGTCAGCAACGCATCTGCATCGCCTATGCAAGTGCACTTCGCAAAGTGTGAAAGTGAAGCAGGCACATAATGCACGAAGCGTTTTTCCAACTAGCGACTCGTTTTTGTCTCTCAGTCGCCGTGGCTCAGTGAAATCTCTTCGCCGTCGCGGAAAAATTAATCTATTCGCTTAGGAAGCGTCTTCCGCGCGCGCGCTCGCTCCAGGCTTCTTTTTCCATCTCTCTCTGACTCTTTCGCCGCGGGGGGTTACTCTCCACGGGCACTGCGGCAGTAAGCTAAAACTTTCTACGGTTTTGCAATGCGCTGTGCACAAGCTCGTAACGTTACGCTAGGACGATTACAAGCGAGGATTAAGACGAATAAGGATCCGCGACGCGCGCGGGGCTCTATTCTCTCTCTCTCTCTCTCTCTCTCTCCCTCTCCCTCCCTCCCTCTCTTTCTACTTGTCGACGGAAGTGCATCGGGTAATGGGTGATCGTAATGCTTTAGGAGACATCACGGTGCCTTTAATTTTTCGCTTAACGACTCTCGACTTTCGTCGCTCGCTGCTGCTCCAGCATTGGGAAATTCGCTTCGTGCCTATTATGATCGGTAGCAAAAACCGTTTCGCGGATTGTCAGCTGTTCCCTTTTTTTTTCCTCTTCTCACTTTTACGACGGAATTGGTTCTCGGAATATTTGGTGAAATCCCGGGGCGAGGTGAAAAAAAAAATGTCCGCTTATTGCTTTAGTTTTAAGACGGGTGCATGAGTTTGTTTATGATCCTGCTCTTTTTACTGCGATAGAGCAACGAACGGTTCCCGAATCGTTTTCATGTATAATAAAAGAAAACGTGTTTATTACTCAGCTTAGAAACGATATAAGTTAAGTGGCTTTAAAGTGGAGACGACGTGTTGCTGAACCGCTGACAGGGAAATAGTTTTAAACACGTGTGATTTTTGAGAACAAATAATTGCGATAATAGCACTTCCTATAACGTATTGTTATCTTACTTCCTCAAAACCGAATCCAGTCTCATTCGAAAAGTGATTTTGAACGATATTCCGTAAAAAGGTCACAAGGGTGATTGAGTACGCGTAACGGGAACGTCATAAAAGAACGAAAACAAGTATATTAACTACATATACACTGCCGTATAATATAAGTAACTATAGCTTCCGTAATGCGGAAGATCTGGAAGCGCGAAACGAGTTACTCACACCAACACACACACACACACACACATATATAAGCCATACTCGAGCCGCGCAACGACTTCCTCACAATACTTTCACACATATCGCGCCGCGAACAAAATAAAATCGAGCAAGTGCAGCATCAATTATACAATTCGTTCCTGAAAAAGGAACGGATTGCACAACGATCCGTAATGCACATTTGCTCATTACGCGGATCTCGAAGCTGTGAGGCCCCCGTAAGAGAGAAGGGAAAGCGCCTCCGAGATTTCCAAGTATACAATTCAGCTAAGAGCGATAAATGATTAATTTCGCGCACGCGGTCGGTGGCCGCGGCAAGTATTTCCGGAATCGATTCCGTCGCCGGATACTCGCTAATATTTTTTTCCACCTCGCCTCGTTCGAGAACCCGCGTGGCGAAAGTTAGCTTTGCACTCGGCCCGTATAGAATAAGACTGCCACGGAAATCCTAAAATAATTACGTGGATCTAGATTTACGGGGAGGCAATCAAACGTCGAATTAAATTGTCGTGAGGAGAGCGCGAGCTATGTAGTGTCAGGGCTTGGGCAAGGGGGACAATAAACGTAGAGTGCCACGTGAGAGCTCGTATCGCCCGGGAGTTTAGCGACTCGTAATAGAGCAATCGTCGTTAATTGCGATCTCCAATCAAGGGCTTTGGCTATGCGACATGGGAGAGTAGAGAATCGTCCTGGAAAAGGAGTGGAACATACGTATATATATATATATATATGTCGTTGTGGTGTATATTGTGCGCTTCCGATAAACGTCCCGGTAATTGATTTTAGCTGCACGGCTCTTGCCTTGCTTGCCGAGAGAGTTGGACTAATATATTCCCAGCTACTGGATATACTCAACTTCTATCCGTGAATTATCTCCTATTGGATTTATTAATCATATGAACTATTTGCGAATGCAATTGCAGTTGATAGTGATCTGTCACTAACATACGTCTAACTGAATGTGAATGTTTGCACATGTCAAATTATGAAATTTTAGGGGAAATGTGTTTTTACACAAATATTGTAGCAATATGTATGAGGTAAACTGTGCTCATGTTTATTCAAAAGTTGTATGAAATCTGGTTATAATTCTTCTGGTGTATTATTCTGGATTTATATTCTAATATACTTAAAATCCTTTTGTTGGAATCAGAAATATGGTTATTTTAAGATAAAAATTTTGAGTTACTACAAAAATATGTAAGCTAATTCCATAAGCATCTGATAAAATTTATATTAGTTGATAAATTCTAATGATTATATACTGTGAAAGTAAACTAATAGTTTGTAGGTGTTTGAGCTGCAGATCATCTTATGTTGTTTTCTCATATTTTAGTATCTAAATTGATAACAATTTAATAATCATCTATATTTTAAAATTAATAAACGAATGACAGTATTGTTAAGCATCTAACCAAGCCCAAATTCATAATACCCTGGTTTGTACTCTGTTTTCCGTGGTATAGTAGTTGTAGTTGTAGAAGTATATTTTGCGATGCCTTTTGAAGCACACATTTTGAATGAAGTCTTCCAAGTCAGGCTCTTGTTGTCGTGACACTAAAATTTTGTATCATATTGTAAATATTACGAGAAAATGAGCTTAAAGCGGGATGGTAGAATATGCATATAAAAGTTACCTCTCTTGCTTTTACGCGGCTAATGGGCTCTTCGTTCTCTATTTTATTATTTACTAGATCTTCATTTTGACTTGGTTCTTCATTATTATCTATTACAAATCGTATTAGCCATTAATGATCACATGTACGTTTAGCTGCACGATTGAGTATTCAACAATATTTGTACCAAATATGATGTACGACTGCATTCTCCATCTAGACACAAAAAACTATCTGGAGAGAACTAACTGAACAATATCTAATTATTAACTAATAATTAGACTACATGGTTCGCAAACTGCAATGTCAAGCACCTGCACTACTAGTTAAAAATATTCTATATTCTATAGCCTTTGTAGAAGAGTACATCTTGGCTTATACTTGCTTAGAAAATCTGAGTTAACTTTTCAAAATATGCAGCAGAATCCTTTTTAACGAGGTAAACTATAAATTAAGTATTCAAACAAATTCGATCAATATGAAATTTTGGAAAATAGTCTTATAAAATCGGATATAAGATAATAAAAACAAATATTCCATAAAATAATCATTCTATGAAAAATAGTAGCGAAAAGAACGAATGTTATTACAAAGTTAAATTTGTTTAGCGACTAAAATTGAGCAATTTAATTTTACACTGTTAAAAAATAATTATGTTGGTTCGTACTCTACTTGCTTCTCACGAGCTTCTAATAATCATTTTTACTGACAGATAAAAATCATTATTAGCTGTAAGTAAGCAAGCTCAAAAAATAGTTCATCTAGTATCTGCCTCTTTTGATAATAGGAAAAAACCTACGACAGTTTTACTATTAAATTTAGTAAAACTTTTCGTTTAGTTATAATATAAATTATAACTGAATTATTTTATACTATATTCTTGCGATTGTAAATAATAATACAACGCTGGGAATATTCATCTAACGCCATCTATTATCCTCCATCTCAATTGGCGATATCAACAAAATGACAAAACTCAGTATATAGTCGGTATTCTCCGTCACCTTAAAAACATGTTTTTCCGAGATCATCGAAGACCGGAGTGAAGTTGCCGCATTCTGCTCGCCGCTCGATAACGTGACGACGACGAACCCAACTGGAACGGCCATCTTAGACATGTAATTTGGGCAACGACGATGAATAATGAATATTTCTAATATTTATTACGAAAGGATAAAAATATTATCGCTAACCAAAAACGACTATTTCGAATTATTTTTATCCCGTCTACAAGAATATGGTAGAAATATTCGCTAAAAACATTTATTTCGGAAAATAAATGTTTTATCTTTTGAACCAAAAATTTTACATTAATTCTGGCTATACCGTTGAATTCTACTTACAACTTAATATCGAATGATACCTGCTGCACTTTTATTTTTCTATGCAGTTCCGAATAAACTGATTCGCAAAGTGGTGTGCTGGGTCTGTGTCACTCTGTATAGTAGTAATCAATTTATGTTTCTATAATTAGCTATTATATTTCATTGTTTAAATATAGCACTTGTGATTTTAATTTATGTCGCAATTTGTTTTTTGTTGGATAGCAGTAATAAATATAATATAAATCGAAAAATAATGAGCTCCTTTCACTTGTACGTTAAAATTGTCATCATCATTTCAATAGTCCAAGTAAAATTCATTACAAGTGTTTACTACAATCTAAGAGCGCACCAAAGAAGAATATTAAACATTTTTAATAATATAATTGAGTTACACGACTTTAATCATTCAAAACACTATGTAATGTATTATCAAAACTAAGCAATTTGAATTAGCTTTAACTGTTTTCTTTTTACTTCATAGTACTAAGTAATTACGTCGCAAATCTAAATCAGATTTCGAAAGCTACGATAAATTTGATTCGGTGCAACGAACTTGGAAAAATCAGTCGATAATGTTAAAAACAAATGAGTTTGTGGTTGAGGTGGTTGCATAGGATTGGCAAAATATGATAGTAGTTGCTTATTATAGTTTGATAAAATAATGTTTATACTTTGCTGTGCGAAATAACCAACTTCTTGTATAACGTGAGAAACAAAAAAATCTTCGACAACCCCATAAGAGTTAATACAGACGCGAAGTGGGATCGCAAAGTAGTCGAACTTCTATTTTTCATATATTTTTAGAATTAACGTTGACAACATAAAATTTTAATTGGTTACGATTCTAGGATTGTTATACTTTTGTTTTCCATTTATTTTATTGGTCTATTTAATATTTTGTTTCATGCAAGCGAACACCGTAATTAGAGTCAGTCACGCGACTAAATGAATCATTTTGTAAAAAAGCACGATATAAACTGCACATTTTGATGAACATCTCGCTGATGTTAAATTAACCCCTAATAGGTTATTTATTATCCGAGACATTTAAAAATGCATTTGGCGTAAGTGAACAATAACATTCCCTAACCTGATTCTACTTAATACGGTGTCAAAGTCCTATACCATTATCACTAGACTGCTTTACTCACCGGATATTGAATAAATAGCTATAACTAAATAAATATTTGGGATTTATATAATTCAAAGTATGTTTTTAATTAATACGAATTATTTACATCAATTTAAAATTTAACATTTTAATTGACTACAGTAGCCTCTGAAAAAATATTTCGTACAATCTACATATAATTTTCAAAAATTTGTGAATATTGTATGTTTTTAATAAGATTTTGGTTTAACAAATTATCTTCGAGTCTTTTAGTGTATCCTTTTATTAATTTTAACGAATCTTCCGGTATTAGTCGTAGTGCTAGTCGTTGTAGTTATAGTAGGTCGCTTACTATTACAAGATTTCAAGTAACATAGATGCTTGGATTGTGGCACAATATAATGAGATTTTATTTTTTATTACAACTATCTTGTTAAATTTTCAAAATAGAAAATGATGAAAAAAATTTTAAATTACTTCTAATTTTTACAGATTTTATTTTGTGATTTCGCCCCAATGAATCTTTATCTTGATCTGCCCAATAATTAAACATTTTTTAAATTATCTGTTTAATTATAATATAAGTTGCTTCAATGACATCGCCCTTGTATTTAGTATATAGGTCAAGCCAATAAAATAATGTATGCTTTCATTTTCTAAAAGCCATAAAAATAAATATTAATAAAAAACATATTTTTATCAATAAAGATTAATGTTATTTATGTACCACAATATAAAGAAAGCTTTTAGGTATTTAATATTTTTTAAACGTTGTAAAACTTTTTTCGTTAATTCCTCATACAAAAGAGTAAATGCCGTCTTACTTATCAGAATTGATACAATACAAGTACATGCTCATGAAAAATTCAATATCTTATATATTCATATAACACGTGACAAATAACCTTACATATAAAATAATTTTTTTATAGTTCAGGATTTATTTGCAAACAAAATCATGTTCAAACAATTCATACAACTATTTTATCATTTTATCAGCCCGTCACCTATTTCATCCTTAATAATTATCAAAGCAACGCTTTCGGATGCATCGATGCGTGTCTGTGCATGTATTTGCGGACATGCTGCGAGAATGCTTGTGTACTAATGTTTGAAATGTATTTGCTGATGATTTTCAATATTCATTTGTACGGGTTCTTGAAGTCTAAATATGTGAAATATCATATAGGTCTTTCATGAAAATATACATTTTCTGATAATATGCCAAATCGTTTTCACGTAAAATATGTACATATTTATTTATTTAATAATTCAATATATAGTTATAGATCATTTATGGATTATATGAACATGTACTGTTAATATAAATTATATTTTACATCAAACTAAGTAAAAGTAACTATAAATCTATGAATTTGTGATGTTAATATATTGTTTTCTTTAAATTTTCTTATTAGAGTTTTTATTACTTTTATTGTTTTTAACAAATTGCATAATGTAATATAAATAAAAGAAAGTCTTCAGAATTTTTTATGCCCAAAACGATGTCTTGAACTCTTCTGGTTTAGATGTAGTTGTAGTTGTTGCAGTTGTAGTAGTAGTTGTTGTTGTAGTCATTGGAATCGGTACAGCAACTTCCCCCATATTGCACATTTTGAAAAATCAGGGTTGTCTGTATGCCGGAACTAAAATGAAATAAAATTTTATTTTTTATTATAATATTTTAATTAAGAATTGTGAATATTCTGGATAATAAATGACTCGCGAACTTACCTCTAGCTCTTGCATATTTAATTTCTTGGTCTTCCTCGGAAGAATTAGGCAAAGAAGATTCATTATGACCTGTTAAATAATGTCTAACTTTTACAGGTTTAATTTCACTATCTTCCTTGGAAAAATTAGGCAAAGAAGATTCATTTTGACCTGTAGAATAATTAAGTAGTAATTGGTATAGTTGGGATAATCAATAATTATTATTCAATCAATAATCATATTCAATTAAATTTACGATTTATTTATTTAAACTTGAAGTGAATACCTTGTCCTTCGCTTGCTTCAATTGCTAATGTCCATGTACTTATTATGCAGGTCAAAATAAATAAAATAATTAAAACTTTCATTTTCTAAAAGCCATAAAATATAGATTAATTAAATAAAATATTATCAGAAAAATAAAAATATATACTTATGTTAATGAAAATTTAAAATTGCGCTCACTTAATAAAATCAATTGATGTTGAAAAATGATGTATATTACTGAACAATCAACCTATTTATATGAGAATAAAATTCATTTAATTTTGTAACAAAGTAAATAACATTATTATGTACTGGTAGAACGTTTTCATTGAATACCTCACAGTTTTTAAAATGAAATGAATCGTCTTATATTATAAAATACTTATTGAGCCTTATGATCATCGATGGTCTAGTATCTGTACAATTACCTATCACTGCCATAGATTTTTTTAAAAATATTATGTTCAAGGAATTCACGGCTTAAGAATGAATAAAAAAAATGTTTAGCGAAGCGAATGAAGAAGAAAATGTGGTCTATACATTTCACGCTATATTAGCAATCATTTCTTCGAATTTTATATTTTTTTAAGTTTTATTTTTCTGCATTATATATCGTATCAAAGAGATAGTTCTGTATTACATTAATAGTATACTTCATTTTAATTGTGCTTTAATTTATATTTTTACTGCGGAAGTTTCTTAAGATAAATAAATGCGAAGAAAATATAATTTAATTACTTCAATGTAAAATTTATTATATTCTAAATGACGCAAGTAAACATTTATTACAAGTTGTTTTTTTTTATGCTCAGAGAAAAGTATTCAAACATTTTCAATAGTGTAATTAAATTACACGACTTTATTCGTTCAAAACCCTAAAATATATATAATGATTTCTCAATCCGCACTTTCTAAGAAATCTGCATTAAATTCTAATCGTTTCCTTTCTTTCCTATGATTTTCAGCAATTACGTCGCTAATTTATTCGCTTATTCCATCACAATCTCAATCAATTCTTCAAAGTCTACAAAACTTTTTCACGATACAACAGCACCTCGCAATCGCGGTCAATTTTTTTCGATTTTATGGAAAAATCAATCGAAAAAAAAATTTATTTATTTGCGTTTCGATCCATCGCAATCTAAGATTTCGAAAGACTTGAAAATTTTTTCTCGATATAAAAGCACTTCGGCGTAATAACCATTTCTGGTTTCGGTGCAAAGAATTTGGAAAAATCAGTAGATAATGTTAAAAGCAAATGAGTTTGTGATTGAGGTGCATAGGATGGAGGAAATATAATAGTAGTTGTTTATTATACTTTGATAAAATAATGTTTTTACTTATATGTGCGAAATAAAACTTTAATGCCTTTATAATATTTTTCAAGTGTCAAAAAGTTTTCTTTCTTAATTATTTGGTATAAACACTATTAGCTAACGTCTTACCTCTCTTAAATGATATGTTACACGGTACATTAAGACAACTTCTATACCTAGTAACTATATATAACGTAAGGAATAACGTTACGTTGAAAACAATTTTCTTTTTAT